>JAOUQT010054072.1:0-10721 GCA_025769995.1 Xyliphius kryptos | reverse complement strand
GGTCTGATTTTCCTGATGTTAAATAGAATGAATCTGCAGGAGCGGGCAGTTTTCGTGACCTGATCTGAAAGTTTTAAGTCATTTGAAGTCATTTGAAGTGACTAAATATTTTTTGGCCAATTATGTGAAACTGGACAATTTTCCATGGCACACCTGACGATCAGAAGAGTAGTAGAAAATTGTTGGTGTAGCCAATTGTAACGATAGCGTGTGTCGGGAGCCATCGTGGACAGAATTAGGCGTGCCAACGGCAGCATCGCGGACAGAATTTGGCGTGCCTACGGGCCAAACGGAAGCTTGCCTGCGTCGAGCCGCGAAGAAGCAGGTTGCCAAGTGAGTGAAAAAGGCGTTAATTGAAACGAGGGTTGCCAAAATTAACTAAAACGGACTGAGAAAACAATTTAATTAACCAAAATGTAAGAAAACAAAGGGAAGGAGCGCTGAGCGCTTCTTACACTGAGATATTGTCAATCTGCTTCCTTTCATAGCTTTTCACTCATTATGCCGCTATTTATTACAACTCACTGTTTTTATAAATAAATGAATTACTTGAACCCATTACAGCATAATTTGTTGCCAGGGTTAATAAAATCAATCTAGGCCTTCACCGTTGTCATTCCCACGTCTGCAACACACTCACTCTCACCCGATTACTGAAGCACCTGAATGTCATCTCTCACTAATCATCTTCCCTTTATAAATCACTCCCGCACTTCCCTCGGTGCGTTGTATTGTTTCATTCACCTTCCCCTGGGGAGTTTGTTTTCGGGCTTTACCAGTTTTCAGTGCCCGTGACAGAAATACAACACCATGGAAAAGGACTCGCAAGCAAGTGGTGAACCAGGTGCAGGTGGTCTGGATCCAGCCCTTGTCTATGCACAGCTACACCAACTCTCTGTGGCAATGACGACGTTGCTGGAACGTTAAGACACGCTGGAGCATAGCGTAGCTGCGCAGTTCGCCCGAACTGCTCCTGCACCATCTCCAAGCGCCTTCAGCACGGAGCTGTTCATCTCAGCCATTCTTCCACTGGCTGAACCCGAGAGGAGATCCGGACGGGTGCCATCCAGCAGCGACCGACAGACAGCGGATCGCCATTGTTCTTTTTCATCTGCGTGGGCGTGTGGCGGATTGGTGTACAGCTTTATTCAGCTTTAACGCTGAGAGTTGCGATTTCGACTTGTTCCTGCGCAGTTTCTGCAGCACCTTTAACCACCCATATCAGGGGCGATCCAGCGGGGAGTTGCTGCGGGAGCTCCAGCAAGGTGAGCGCTCGGCGGCAGAATATGCTTTGATCTTCCGCATGTTAGAGTAACTGGAATCAGGCTGTGCTTCTCGTTCACTTCCGTGCTGGTCTTCGCCACGAGATTCAGGTGCAGCTGGCGTGCATAGACACGGATATGTCCCTTGACACTCTCATCGCCACGGCCATCCGGTTGGACCAGCTTCTCACCGTCTGCCACTTACATCAATCCGCCGCTCAGGTTCCACTTCGTACTGAGGGGTTCAGTGAGGAATGGGGGCAGAGGATTCGTGGGAATTTGTGTATGCGCTGCGCCTCCAACCATCACAACATCAACTCATGTCCGCTACGCCCCAAGGGGCGTAAGAAGGGAGAGGGCAAGGAGCCTGCTTCCCCACCGCTGATGGTGTGTGGGTTTTCCATGTTCACCTCTTATCCCTTCATGCTACCGGTACTCCTGACTGTGCAAGGTTGCCACATCCACACCAAAGCCCTTATTGACTCCGGGGCAGAGGGCAATTTTCTTGATGCCCAGTTAGCTGCACGCTGGAAGATACCTACGAATGCCGTTTAACCTGCTATTCCTGCCAAATCGGCGGATGGGCACCCCGTTCACACAGGATCAATAACACGAATCACACTTCCCATTACTCTTACTATTGATAATCACCACACGGACTCTATCGCACTGTTTCTAATCTCGTCACTAATCTTTCTAATCTTTTCCTGTGATTTTAGGTTTGTCCTGGCTAAGGAGGAATGACCCCGTTATCTCCTGGTCACGGTGCGAGGTGTTACAGTGGTCCAACTATTGCAAAGTGAATTGTACCTGCCAGGTATTGTCGGTTCGTCCAGGTTTTCGGTTCAGCCGCCACTTCGGACTTCGTGCTTCCTCCACATCGCAGTTACGATTGCGCCATAGAATTGGTCAAGGGAGCAAAGCTGCAGAGGGTAGGTCCCTACCCTTTAACGGTAGCTGAAAGTGCCGCCATGCGCGAATATATTGCTGACGCCCTCGCTAAGGGCATTATTCGACCCTCCAAGTCATCCGTGGCGTCGGGGTTCTTCTTTGTCCCTGTCTGGTTTACGGCCTTGTATTGACTATCGTGCCCTGAACAAGGTCACTCGTAAGTATGCTTATCCTCTTCCTCTGGTTTCATCTACCCTCGAGCGTTTGAGTAAGGCGACCTTCTTTACTAGGCAATGTATACAATCTCTTGCGCATCAGAAAGGGGGATGAGTAGAAAACAGCATTCGTGACTTCGTCCGGGCATTATGAGTTTCGGGTAATGCCATTTGGGTTATGCAATGCACCGGCTGTGTTTCAAGCATTCATCAATGACATTCTCTGTGATTTGTTGGAGGTTTCAGTAATGGTGTATATTGATGACATCTTGATTTACTCCACAGATCAGGAGAGGCTTCATTGCTTCATTCAGCTCCATAGCATTACCCCTCTCTAATCTTTTGAAGGGTAAGGCGACTAAGCTCCTATGGAACACTGAGGCCGATCGTGCTTTTGCCAGACTTAAGAGACTCTTTAGACCCTCAGCATTTCAGACGGCTGAACTTCTTTTCCGGCACGTCTTCACTCCGTTCGGTATACCAGAAGATATTCTGTCTGACCGGGGCCCGCAATTCACCTTCTGTGTCTGGAGGTCGTTCTTTGAGAAATTGGGCACGGCGATCAGTCTCATTTCTGGGTACCACCCCCAATCAAATGGACAGTGCGAGAGAGCCCAACAAGAACTGGGCAAGTTCCTACACATTTTCGCTCACACCCATCCACAGGATTGGGTACAGTTCTTACCATGGGCGCAGAACTCTCTCTGACACCCCATCCAGTGTTTCACGTATCGTTGCTGAAACTGGTGGTAGCAGGGCCTCTTGGCTCCACGTGGCAAGAGGGTCAAGTGGGGCCCTCCATTTTTGCAGTGCCTGAGGTGTATAGGGTCGCGTACCTGCTGGACTCCCGTCGCAAGGGGTCCGTCATTCAATATCTTGTTGACTGGGAGGGATTCGGGCCCAAGGAGTGTAGTTGGATCTTGTCGTGCTGTATTGCAGTGAGTCCACGGTTACGGCAGGAGTACGCAGCAGCTGATCTTGGCTTGGACCTACCGTGTGTTCACCGTTTACCACACGTTACGCTGAGCTTTGTTGCAACGGGAGTACACAGCGGCTGATCGCAGCTGGGACCTGAACTGGCGTTCACCGTTCCCCGCTAGCTACGCAGAGCTTCCTTCTACTCAAGAAGACCTGCTTCCTTTTCCTTTTCACTTCCTGAGTTGAACAGTTCTGTCTGTAGGAAGTATCGCTGAACGTACCTAATAAACTGATTGAACTTACCTGGTCTTCGCTATTCAGTGAGCGTAACAGAATACAACGCCATAGGAAAGGACTCACTAACAAGAGGAGGACCTGGTGCCGCCGGTCTGGATCCAGCGTGGGTCTATGCACAGCTTCACCAACTGTCTGCGGCTATGACGACGTTACTGGAACGGCAAGACACGCTGGAACATAGCGTAGCCGCGCAGTTTGCCCAGACTGCTCCTGCGCATCATCAAACACCCCTAGTACGGAGCCGCCCATCTCAGCCATCCTTCCGCTGGCTGAACCTGAGATTTACAGCAGAGATCCGGACGGGTGTGAAACCTTTTTGCTGCAGTGTTCCCTCTACCTCGGCAACTATCCAGCGGCGACTGACAGACAGCGGATCGCTTTTGTCCTTTCTCGCCTGCGTGGGCGAGCGACGGAGAGGTGTACAGCGTTGTGGAGCTCTAACGCTGTTGAGAGTCGCGATTTTGCCTTCTGTTCGTGCGCAGCTTCCACTACAGGGTGAGCGCTCGGCAGCGGAATACGCTTTAACTTTCCGCACACTAGCTGTGAAGAGTGACTGGAATCAAGCTGCACTGCTCGTTCACTTCCGCGCTGGAAGACGGAAGAACCACACCCAAGAACTCTGACTCCGGGGCAGAGGGCAATTTTCTTGATGCCAGGTTGGCGAAACGCTGGAACATACCCACCAAAGCCGTAACTCCTGTGGTTCCTGCCAACACGTATCACACTGCCTTTCACCCTCACTTTTGATGATCACCACACAGAGTCTATCGCACTGTATTGGTGCCATTTTCCATTCTATAATTTATGCTTGAAATTAGTTGTTATTATTTGAATATATGTAATATTTGCATATTACAGTATATTCATGTTATATTATATCTGTATTATGATATGTCTAAGTTGTACTTTGTTTAATCTGCTTTCAGTTAAATGTTAAGAATTTCTAGTATAAATAGCCAGTAGGAGGTGATGTTGGGAAGGTATGACAGGAGAGAAAAAAGTGACTGTGTGTTTTTTTGCTTGTAATATATGTGAGATCTTCAGTAAAGACGGGGCGAACACTGTTTTCTACCGTCGTTCAAATTTTAACACGTGTAGACTCGTTCTTTCCGTCTGACTGAGTGGTTATTTGTTTGTATCCAATAAAGAAATAATCAAAACTTTAGGAACAGACTTTAGCCACAACATTAAGTAGAAAACAGTCGCCGAGGGCGAGAGAAGAAAAGCTGGCTGGTGGACCGAGCGTGGAACTTCTTCGGATATCCAGACGACCTCAGTGATGATGGATGAGTACAAAGTTGTCAAATTTGAATGAGGCTATGCCTCAGTTCCTTTAAGTAATACTGAAAATCAATATTGTCTCTCTGTAATGCCGACGCCATGAAAAGTGGTGTAGTCATAATATTAAGCGTGTGAGATGTACGCTGTTGTATAAAAAGCCATATTTGACGGTTTAAGAAATGTGCTGTTGGTAACAAGTCATATCAGCAATAAAGAAGCTCATATTTGCCTCTGGAAAGAAAGCCTTAAATCTTGCTTTAGAAAACTTTGTTTTAAGATTAAAGGGCATCACGTCTGGATTTCATAAGTTTATAAGAGTTTGCTGAGACTTATCTAACATAAATAGCCATTAAGAATGTCTGATGATGGAAACAAAATGGAGGGCAATGTCAAGTTTGACACAAAAAGAAGGATCAAGTTAACTTCAAAGGCTTTAGAAGAGAAACTTGATAAGCATATGACTCTGAGGAAATATGTTTTAAAAGGCCTTGCCTGCAAAGCAAAAGAAATCGAAGATCTTATGAGAAATGAATCCAACGTACATTTATTAGAGAAGGATTATCTAAAACAATATTCAAACTTACTGAATGAGTATGTTGACGTGAATAATAAAGTTAGTGAGCTGTTGTCAGAAGAAGAAAGAAAAGCTGACCAGCAGTATTGGAGTGAGCCTAATCTCACCAAATATGAGAACATTTTGACCACATAGGAGCAGTGGCTGATAGAAGTAAAACAGCAAACCAGGGCCGCTCATGAACAGGCAGCTACTGATCACGAGGGTTCAAAGTATGGATTAATGACTCAGCAATGTGAGCCTGCTGCAGAAGATGTGTATCCAGATGACAGTGTTTCTATGGTCCAACAGAGTTATGCTTCAGTCCCAGCACGAAGTGTATACAGTAGACACGGGGGTCCAACATGTCATCTCATGCTTCATCTATGCGTAAAAAGAGGAAGCTCACTGAGCAGCTATACCCGCGTGTGCAGCCGCACTTGAGAAGAAAGAGGCGCTGCAGTTGAAAGAGGCTCAAATGGAAGCACAGTTGAAATTTCAGAAAATTCAGATGAAGACTCAATTGGAGAAGCTAGATTTTGTGACTGCTCTCGCAGAGTCTACAGCTAAGCCACGAGTTCTTGAAGAGTATGAGAACATGGAAGATGGGATGAACTCATATCTTGTAAAGAGCGGGCATGCTGCTGCAGCCATTTCACCATGTGGTGGTCCAGATGTTGGGCCAAGGTTGGCTGGCTGTTCTCGAGTGGTCCCGGATGGTGGTGCATTTGATGCTCAAGCTGTGAAGAAGAAAAAAAATTAAGATGTTGCCGGCACACGTTCAGGTACAAAGCAATTTGAACTCGCTGAAGTGATATTGAAACAGAAGGATATCACTGAGATGTTAGTCACGCAACAAAGACCGGCTAACTTACCGCAACGAAAAGTTCCAACAAGAAACACCCGACTGTGCTACACACAAAAAGAGAGGAAGATGACAATTAAGCAAATACCAAGCCTGAGAAGTCACTTGACTGCGCCACAAGTGAACGCTCAACTCCTCAAGAGAAAGCATTACCCAAGATTGAATTTTCAGCAGTCACTGGTGCCGGAGGCAGCGACTGTATCCTTTCCATTGTGCCGGTGTGCGTCAAGTCAAAAAGGAGCACAGTTACATAGAGACGTATGCTTTCATGGACTCAGGAAGTTCAGCAACGTGCTACTCCGTACCATGGGCCAGGAGAAGCCTGTGTCCTGCTTCGTTCTTACTGATCTAGAAGTGTGTGGTCTCAAGGAGAACAGGTACATTAGCCTGCCAGATGTGTACACCCACACTGACATACCTGTAACAAGGGAGAATGTTCCAGTAGAGAAAGACCTAGAGAGATAACCGTATCTGTATAAAGAAGTGCGGCTACCACAGATCGATGCTGATGTAGAGATGCTCATTGGAATGAACGCTCACTCTGCAATGGAGCCATGGAAAATAATACACAGTCAAGGTGACGGGCCTTATGCCATAAAGACGACTCTTGGCTGGGTAGGAAATGGCCCTCTGAAGAAAGACAATGACTACAAGCCAATCACATCATCCAGGGTGCTTCGGTCAACAGTGTCAGTCAGCAGTATGGACATCATGCTGTTGCAGCAGTACAATCATGACTTTCCAGAGCGAGCCTGTGAAGAGAAGTCTGAGATGTCACGTGAAGACATCCAATTCATGCTGTGTGTGACTGAGACAACTAAAAAAATTGATGGACACTACTGCCTAGGTATGCCCCTTAGGAACAAAGATGTTGTGATGCCAAATAACAAGTATGTTGCTGAACAACGAGCATTATTCCTAAAAAGAAAACTCACTTAGGACTCCAGCTTTCACAGCGACTACACAGCTTTCATGTTGGACATGCTAAGCAAAGGCTATGCAGTGGATCTGCTAACGAGCGCAACTGCAATGACGGCCGAGTATGGTATATTCCCCATCATGGCGTGATCCATCCGCAGAAAAGGAAGTTGCGGGTTGTTTTTGATTGTGCCTCTTCGTTCCAAGGGAAGTCGTTGAATGAAGAGCTGTTACAGGGGCCGGACCTCACCAACAGTTTGATTGGAGTCTTGACGCGGTTTCGCCATGACCACATGGCACTCATTTCTAATATTGAGGCGATGTACCATCAGGTGAGAGTCCCTAATGAAGACTCTGATCTTTTGCGATTCCTCTGGTGGCCAGAGGGAGATCTGAACCAGCCTCTGCGCGAGTATAAGATGGTTGTCCACTTGTTCGGGGCCAAGTCCAGCCCGAGCTGTGCCAACTACGCTTTGCGGCGGACTGCAGAGGATGGAAAAGATAAGTCATCAGCAGAGGCAGTAATTATTGTTCTCGAGCATTTCTATGTAGACGACTGTCTTGTCTCAGTTTCTGACGAAAAGAAAGCTATGTCCATGACCAAAGACCTAATTGCACTTTGCGCAAGTGGAGGATTTAATTTGTCCAAATGGTGTAGCAACAGCCGTGAAGTACTGTCATCACTTCCTGAACATGAGCGTGCAAAGGAGATCAAGAATCTAGATCTGGATAGGGATGAGCTTCCCATGGAGAGGGTGCTATAGGTAGACTGGTCCAAAGAATCACACTCCTTCAGGTTCCGCATCTTTGTGAAAAACATGCCTGTCAGCAAAAGGGGTATCCTATCAGTTGTAAGCTCAATTTACGACCCCCTTGGTTTCCTGTTACCGTTCATTCTTCCTGCCAAGATCATTGTGCAGAATCTCTGCCGTATGAAACTTGCCTGGGATGATGAAATTCCTAAAGACTTAGCAAACAGATGGTTTGCCTGACTGTCTGACTTGAGCCAGTTCGCTAGCTTTTCAGTCAAGAGGTGCATCAAACCGGACGGATTTGGTCCAGTAGCGTCAGCACAACTGCACCATTTTTCTGATGCCAGCGAGAAGGGCTACGGCGTGGTCAGCTACATTCGCATCGAGAACAGCCACGGTCAAGTCCATTGCTCGTTTCTTATAGGAAAATCGAGAGTGACGCCGCTTAAGCCTGTCACCGTGCCATGTCTCGAGCTGACAGCAGCTACCATTGCAGTGAAAATAGACAAGCTCATGAAGCAAGAACTTCGGATGGACCTCAAGGAGTCTGTGCTATGGACCGATAGCACCGCTGTCCTCCGATATATTGGAGGTGAAGGAGCTTGCTTTAAAACCTTTGTGGCGAATAGAGTGACGACAATCCGAGAGAACACAAGGCCAGCACAGTGGAGATACGTCAGCACGTCTTCTAATCCAGCTGACCACGCATCACGAGGGATGAAGGCAGAGCACTTCATGAAGTGTCAGCGTTGGATTGAAGGACCTGACTTTCTTGCCAAGGACGAGTCTCACTGGCCGGGTTCGTCAGCGTTTACCACGGAGATAATGGATGATGATGTCGAGGTGAAGCTCAAAATCACTGAAAACATTAACGCCATCAACTCAAGCACAGATCCTCTTTTCAAGCTGATTCATCATTACTCCGACTGGCACAGTCTGAGGAAGGCCGTTGCCTGGATGTTGAGGCTGCAAGAGCTGTTTAGGAACCTATGCGAAAAAAGGAAAATCTTTAAGTTACAGACTCAAGATCGTTGAAGACAACATGCAGAAGTGGAGATCTGGTCTAAAAGGAACCCATTTGACTGTCAAAGACATTAAAAAAGCAGAAACTGCTATCATCCAGTTCAGCCAAAGGCAAACCTTCCATAAGGAGCTTTGTGCACTGCAGAAGGGTGATAAGGTTAGGAGAAGCAGTTTTATTGTGAAATTGGATCCTTTCCTCCACGATGGTGTCCTCCGAGTTGGTGGAAGACTGCATCACGCAGCCTTGCCGGAACACACAAGACATCCAGCTATTCTAGCAAAGAACCAACATGTCACAACTCTTATCATAAGAAATGCACATGAGGAGATCGGACATGGAGGGAGGAACCACACCCTCACTCGGGTGAGACAAAAGGTCTGGATATGTAAAGGGAATGCAGCAGTGAGAAGTGTGCTTTCAAAGTGTGTAAAATGCCGGAGAGGTCAAGCTGCTGTTGGTGAACAGAAGATGGCAAATCTACCACCAGACTTCAGCCAGACCACCCACCATTTACTAACGTCGGCGTTGATTATTTCGGACCCTTTGAAGTCAAGCGTGGACGAGCGCGAGTCAAACGCTACAGAGTCTTATTCACTTGCCTTACAATCAGAGCCGTCCACATTGAAATAGCACATTCACTGGACACAGACTCTTGTATAAACGCAGTGAGGCGTTTTATAGCGAGACGAGGACATGTGGAAGCGATGAGATCTGATAACGGTACTAGCCTGGTAGCTACAGAACATGAGCTCTGCAGGGCAATAAAGGAATGGAATCAATCCCAGATCTCTGAAGCTCTGCTGCAGAAGGGAGTCACCTGGATCTTCAACCCACCTGCTGGGTCGCACCACGGCGAGATCTGGGAGGGTCAAATAAGAACAGTACGCAAAGTACTAACCGGTGTTCTGAAGCTTCAGACACTTCAGACACTTGATGATGAAGGTCTGCAAACTGTAATGTGTGAAGTGGAAGCAGTGATCAACAGCAGTCCACTTACCATGTTATCAGATGATGTCGACGACCTTGAACCACTGCCAAATCATCTTCTTTTGCTCAAGGGAAAACCAGTACTTCCTCCAAGAATGTTTCAGAAAGAAGATATGTACTGTAAACAAAGATGGAGGCAGGTGCAGTATATCTCCAACATCTTTTGGAAGCGTTGGTCTAGAGAGTACCTGCCTCTCCTACAAGAACAGCAGAAGTGGCTGGAAAGGAAGAGAAATGTGAAAGAGGGGGACGTAGTACTCATCGTGGATGAAATGGCTCAAAAAGGGTCCTGGTTGATGGGAAAAGTGGAGAAGACCATTCCTGACACCCAAGGGTTTGTTCGTCAGGTCCTTGTGAAAACGAAGACCAACACCCTTGAGAGACCATTTGACAAGTTGTGTCTTTTGCTGGAAATGGATTAACATCATGGACAATAAAAGATATTTTATTCAGATTATTGTGTAGCTAGCGTGTTGTTAGCTAGTTTATGTTGGTTTAGATCTTAGTACAACCACTTACTGTAGATTAAAGTATAAATATAGTGTAGATTAAAGTATATTGTATAGTGTACTTTATATAGTCTATATTTATTATCTTACGCAGTATGTTACAGGTGCCACGGGCACCTGATTAGTTTAAGTTAAGTATTCCTTGTTTCAGTTTTTTTTTATTTGATTATTGGTTGCGTCTGTCCATTGGTTCATGTTTGTCATGTGATCTTGTTCCCCATGTATTTAGTTCTGTGTCTCCCGGTCCTC
>JAOUQT010054065.1:0-10722 GCA_025769995.1 Xyliphius kryptos | reverse complement strand
TCTATTAATTGATTCATGTATTGTCATCGAGAGTGAGCCTGTACACAAAATTTCAGCTTAATTGAACATCGGGAAGTAGTCGAAAAATCGATTACAAAATTTGTACCAAACAGACAATGTAAGCTGAATAAAAGTGTGTAATAATAATAATAATAATAATAATAAAATAGATCACTTTATCACTTAAAGTACTGACTTGTGTTGTTATCTCATTTGTAAGTCTGCTAAAAACGTCTGCTAAATGACTATAATGTAAATCTAAATGTCCAACAGACATCAAGCATGTAATCCTAGGTAAAAAAAAAAAAAAGAAAGTGATCATGGTCTACAGTGTAGGTTCATTCTGCTAATGTTTATACAATTTATATATGTGGTATTTGTTTTTCTGCATTCAATTTAGGTGCCGGATTCAATTGCTTTGTTCAGCACTGGACACATTACTTGCTACCCAGCTTCTTAATAAAAATATCTGACAATTAAACAAGAAAAGCACAATAAATCTGTGTTTTACCATCGATTGTAACTGGCTAAATATGTTTTACAACCTAGAATGATATATGTCATGGAATAAGGATGACCTAATGACTAAATGGATGACTTAGCCAGTGAATGGAAATTGGTTGGCCATTAGCCAGAAAGACAAACCTTACTTAGGCTTTATTACCAGATTCATTGTGCAAGCTTATTTTCTCAAATAGAATAAATAAAAGTCATCAACTAGGAAAATAAACAAAACTGTAAGAACAGACTCATGCAATTAAAAGTTTCCAGAAACTTACTAAGGTCCCCACACAAATAATGTGTGTGCCAGGTCCGACAAAAATCCAATTATGTCATCAGGCCATTACTAAACGTTACAATATAACTTTGGTATAGTGTTAAAGATAATTGTAAATGATTTGATAAAAAAAGAGTTGCATCAAACACCAATAGAGTCAAACAGATCTTCCAGTAGGAAGCTTAACCTTGCTCTTCTACTTCAGTACCATGCTACAGCAGTTCAGGGGGATTATAGGATTTTAAATAAAGCGGTGTGCTTATAAATAACCTTCCACTGATCCTCAGATACATGCTTTTACATATGACGACACAGATTCAGTGGTGTTGGCACACAAACTCCATTCCGCATTGGTGAGTGGAAAGAATGTTTATAGAAAAAACATTAAACATAACCATGTATTCTCCTGCTCTCTTATTATCTGATTATTTCTAAACATTAAAACGGAATATAGCTTATTATAATTGAGTTATACTGTATATAATAATAAATATAATAATAATAATATAATTAAAAATCTGGAATGCATATAGTGTGAGTTGTGACTAAGGTGTAGTTTTTCCAAGAACTGATTGGGAGTCATGATGCCAAATTCAGCACTATAAGTACTCAGAAAGACCCCAAAGTGATACTGGAGGGGTCTAGCGTTCAATGACAAACAAACAATCGAATTTAGGAAGGGGAGAAGCAGTTATTTCATGGACATGACAGGGAATGAGGTAGCCAAGTTTTATATCTTTGGGCATTCTGGAGAACACCGACTTGGCCCTAGCGGTGTCTTGTGTTCAATAGCAATATCAAATGAACCATCAAACTTAGGATGGTGAAAAGTACATTTGCCCTTTTTTCATGATAGGACATGATAGGGAATCATGATGCCAAGTTTCCGACTTTTAATTACTTTGGCACTTCGGCTTGCTTTTTTGGTGGTTTAGGCTTTGAACTCTGTAAAGCTGCTTTGTGACAACACACTGTTGAAAAAAAACGATATATAAATAAAACTCGAACTTGAACATTAAAATGTCTAGCATTTTGTGGCGATATCGAATAAACCATTGAAAAGTGCTAACTAACTAGAGACCACTAAGCCTATGGCATTGCTAAAAGGCTCAACTGTGGCAAATTTTCTAAAAAACTGTAATATATTATTTATCAATTTCTTTCTTTATTTTATTTTTCTGAAAAGCTTCCGTTTTTGGTCTGCCAAAATGTATTTCCTTACCATAGTAGCATTCTTTAAATCATTTTGCTGCTCCTACTGAGTTTTGTTGTTATAATGCTTAATGTGACCGGATTAGTAAATGAACACTAATCAGTGTATCTCCAAATTCATGTTATTCTAAAGTCCACCCACCTCATCTGACAGGGTTGGGTCAAGGAAACAGAACAGCCACTGAAAAATCTTTCTTATGTGTTCAGAGAACCATGCTGTTTATTTTTTAAGTATGCTTTGGATCAGTGTTCTGCTGAGCTATTTAAGCATGGCCCAGATTAATCTCCATGGCTAGCAAGGTTTAGATGAAATATCTGCTGGGACTTAGTGGAGCCCTTGTTATCATGTGTCCAAAAAAGTTGCCCGAAGTCTTACGGAAGACAGAAAGTATTATAACATAACAGATCCACCAATGAGCTACACAGTAGTGGTTTTTAATATAGATATTATTATGTTGGCCTTAGACTCTGCTGTGTTTTTAGAAATCAGGATAAATACTGCTCCAAATACATCTGGCAATTGCACAGTGTGTTGGTCCTCAGCATCAAAAGCCTGCTTTTACCAACTCTCCCAAACAGTGTCTAAATTAAAGAGTTTGCATTAGAATGGTTTAAGATGGTTAACAGAAAAACAAAATAACGAAGTAATTTTAAAAAATTGATGTTGTTGTTACATTAATACATTTACAGAAGCTGAACACAAATTAACAGAGTGATGGCCTAAAACATGGCATCTGCAAAGTCCGGCATGCAATGTTATTATTACTAGATAAAGAAACTAAAAAATAACTAGGACCAGTTCACGAAAGTAGGTTTTAAGTTGATTAGCAAAATAAAAGTGTCCCCATGCCCATCCAGAGGAAAATGTCTCGGGAGCTGGGAAAATACACCCACGACAGGGCGCCAATCTATCACTGGGCATACACTCAGTCACACACACAAACCATTAAAAAAGAAAGCAATTCACAAATCAGCCATGTATCATTATGCATGTTGGTCTGTTGACCCTCAGTCTCTCAGTCTGGCACTTTGAAAAAAAGCAGAAAGCCCTAAACAATCTATTTTTACACTGAGCACAAACATAGTGTAGATTTCTATTGGGTTAATAAGTAAACCGTTATTTGGGTTTTTTACTATATGTGGGTATTGTTAAATACATTTTAGAAAAATCTGGTATGTTTTCATGTATTAATATAATAATTTCTTAATAATTTGTTTTCAAATAAATAACAAGTTAACTTTAAGCATGAATAGTGGAAAATATAAGTTCCTTCAGTCAAAAACAATAATGCAAAAAAAAAAAAAACACACTACACAAAAAGAAAAACTATGAAGCACGGTGAAGGGAGCATCGTCAGTAATTGTCTAAAAACACAACAATTCCTAAGAAAACCAATAAATTAATACACTTGGTAGATGTTTTTTTGTTTATAAAAAGAATAAAGATTACTTTAAAATTTCTTTAAGACCTGTAATCAGTTGTAGCTAACATAATAATGTACAAGATACATACGGCTTAGGGTTTATAAGAAAACCTCACACCCCTGTCCCTAAATATGACCATACACATTGTATGGATGCTGTCTCTCCCACATTCATGAATGCACCCAGGACCCCATGTATCATAATAATAAAGATGACGTACAAATGCTCTGTTGATCTGTCCTTCTGTCTCCTGTCTCTTAGCAGAAGCTGTCCTGCTGTGATAAGCCTGGTGGCATTTTCATCACAGCTCCCTCTGCCTCGCTGCCATTTCCATAAGAAAGAGGCTCCAATCCGGGAGGCCTCGCCTCATGTTCGAGTTCAGGATTAGCAATCTGGCCTCTGAAATCCCTTCAAACAGGTCTACATGAAACGAGCATTCAACAGATAAACCAGGCTTGGTAAGAGAATCCAGATATTCATGTATGAGTGAATGACCAATTACTTCTCTCTCTATTCTGAAATCCAATAATGTCAACGTTATATAATGTGAATTAAGGCTTTTTTCATTTTTTTTTTTTACTTTATTATATAATATATTATTAATATTTATTTGATTCAGGTGACACATTGGTGAAAAATAATCAGCATTTATCAGGGAGTTATTATAATGCAATAGTTTTTTTATTTTTTTGTTTTACCAGTGTTCATTTAACCCTGTCTGGCATGCAATGTTATTATTACTCGTACCTTTAAGTTTTTTATTTTTACGTTTACCTGTTTTTTTTGTTTTTTTTTTCTATTTAATGGTTGTTGTGAGATGTGTCATTTGCTAGATGTGACATTTGACTGGTGGTTCTTTTTATTGTGTGCGTCTTATTAGTGGAATTAAGGAAGCTATCCAAATGTTTTTTTTGTTTTTTTTTCCCCAAAATTTTGACAGGTTTCCAATCTCAAATCACTTGACCCTTAACTACTTCTAGTTTTGGACTGCTAATGTTCAATCGCATCCATTTTGCGATATTTCTGGATCACATCTTTCATATATAGAAATGTATTTGATATTATTTTTTAAGTTCCACTATTGGCCTCAGTAAACTGTGCTGATTTAAGATTTAAACAATTTTAGGATTTTATATATTGTGGCGAACCTAAGGAACAGAGAACAGACCAGATGGTCATTTTCTCACAGACATCCATTTTATTCATTTACATAACTCACTCCAAAAACACTACAACAACGAAAACAAATGGGAAGCATTCCAGGAAAACATAAAGAACACATTCATATAGGCAGTACAACCTGCCAATTTACACCTGCGTTCAAAATGGCGAATGCCATATATACCCACGTGTTTGCGCTTTATAACCTGCCACTGCTGTAGTGCGAGCGGCAGATACAATCGGCCAACATATGTATTTTCATTACATTTAGTCATTTAATTAGTCATTAATTCCTGACCCATAAAATCCCATCTGCAGTCTTCATTCATACCCATGCCATTACAGTCAAGTAGCTCCTGTAAAATGACTAACAATAACCTCATAAAACTGCAAATATATTTTGGAAATTCCCTTTACAAAAAAGTAATATTTGTAAAGTGAATATTTGTACACAATACCAATCCTTTTTTTCTTAAAAAGAGTTTAATTAGTTCAATCAAGAAGTCCTGTTCTTTGGCCATCGACACTGATGCTGAAAGTCAGATTGTATTTATGCAATTGGCTGAAATATCTGCTCATCACAAGTTCTTTCCAATCAGAGCGTGTTAATACGCTGAAAAACTGTTGGCCTTCTAGAAGGCTCTGGTATTAAAGACTCAAAATCTGATTGTTTAAAGCAACAGAGGTTGACCTAAACTTGTTTAATGCTACCCGGGGCAGAAAAATTCATTCTGTAGGTGTAGGCAGAAAAAGTTTACACCTGGCACAACCAATGATGCTGAAATGAGACATGCCTAAATGGTTTGATAAGGAAATACATGTCTGGAATCAGCGCAACCAAAAGGTACATTAGAAAAGGAAGCAGACAGAGCATTTGGGATTATTTACAATTAGTGCAGATGCGCAGTTGTGCATCGGGGCCTCCCACTCCTTTTTCTCTCCTTGTTAGAGCCAGTTTGTGTCACTCTTCGAGGGGAGGAAGTTAACAGCATGGTGAGATATAGCAGTTTCTTGGCAATATCTCACATTGAGTAGCCTTCCGTCCTTAACATGGCAATGGACTCTAAAGATAGTTCTTTCTGGCAATTTTGAGCCTGCAAGCAAGCCAACAACTGATAGTAAACAAACCTAGAATGTTGTGCTCCCTTTACGCTCACTTATTAGTCTAAGGATTTTCAGCTGTGCATCACCATTGAGCAAGGATGTACATGCAACCAATTAACTTAATGACATTCTTAACTTAGATTGGTGTCCATACCAGGAGATTTATGCAGAGGACTGAGTATTGCTGATAATACGACTATATGCAAAATAAGCCTGTATACAAAATAGGCTTTAGTACAAACATTTTAATTCTTTATAAATCATCTGATCCACTTAAATTAATTGTGAAATGAACAATTTTGTTTAGAAATTGCATGACAATGTTTTTATTTCAAAGAGAGGGAATTTTACAAGTGATCCTTAGCTTTTAAGTATTTATGTACAAAATATAATTATCTTGTCTGGGATTCAGATATTTTTAGGCCTTCAGAGAAGGCTCTAACTTTCTGCTTGCTGTTTGCATTGACGCGTTCGTACAGGTTTGAATGTTGCCGAACAGAACCAACAAGACTGCATCCAAGCGCAAAGAAATTGACAGAAACTGGCATGATTGGCTTAGCACACACATCATGTAATTTGTTAATACAAATCCAGATTGTGTTTAATTTGACAGGCCGATCTTAGCCAAGCCAGGGGAGCTATCCATATGGAAAAACGACTCTAGTGCATTCCTCTGTGCAAAGGCACATTATTTCAACTTATTTTAATGGCAGCCTTAAACCTTTAGTCACTGCCCACAGATTGTCAGCACAGTAACATAAAATGTGTATAGGCTCTGCCTTAAAGTCACTGAATGTGACAGTGCCAGCAAATCTGCAGAAGCTGCCTCAATCAATCTTCTGCTCTTTTTCATCACTTATTATTCTAAAGATCTTAAATGGTTCCACAAGGGGCCAGTCCTCTCACCCAAGTCCCAAATGAAAGGAATTGTAAATGGTGTTGTTTTTTAATATGTGTGTAATACTCATTAAAATATTTTCTTTCCCTTAATTAAAGGATTTGGCATGTCAGTCCATAATATTCCATAATATTCTATTGTTCTTTTCAAGCTGTAATTAAAGCCAAAGAAAGAGATTTACTACCTAATATGACCTCATAATTACAATACATGGTTCATTAGAATAATGTAAGCTAAGATGGTACTTAAGAGAGAAGATATTGCAATTGCAAGTTATTATTCACATAATCTATATTTCAAGCTTGGACTTGAGTAATTACTCACATTAATCTATGGAAATTGCTTGCCATGACTTTAGAAAGATTTTGTTTTGTTTTCATATAATACAAATGATGTGTGTATCATAAAGAACCAATTTTCAAATGGTTATTCTTTTGTTTTGGAACACAAATTGCCCCTCAAACACAATAAAATATCACGATATTTAAATATATAATGCATAAAGCCTAATGGAAAATTTTGAATCTCCTAAAACTAGAGGAAAGAACTGTAAAAGCTCATGTAATTATTTTTGTGTTATTATAATCACTGAGGCAATGTCTAAAACTTATAGAAAACACACCATTGAATTAAAGAGCACAAATAAACAGAACCAGACTGCACTGATGAAAGAAACAATGATCAAGGGCACACAAATTGAACCCTCTGCCTCTCCTTAATGGATTAATTCACTTTAAGCAAAAAAAAAAAGAATAAAGGAGGAAAGCTGAACCAAATTAGGTTTTAATTGTTTATGGGCTTGTCTTATCTTTTAATATCCGTTGCTTGCTGCCCTGCCCGAGAGCCATCCGAATGACATTAACCAGTTCTTAAGGCATGCTGCAACCATTCCCATTACCCAGAATCCTCAAATTTAAAAAGGATGTGCTAAGTGCAGGCGTAAATGCATGCCTAATCCACTTTATATTTCTACATGCTGGTAATGAAAGACATAATACTTTTTTCCGATTTTGGATTATGTTAAAAGTAACTGTGTTTTAAGGTTGTATTTTTTTAAAAGACATATCAGATGTATTGCTTTAGTTTGTATCTGGGGGTTTTCTTAAGCTTTGTAAAGCTGTTTAAGGAATAATCACAAACATTTTGTGTGGTAAAAAAATCCCCGATCACATCTTCATCCAAGTTTAGATTCCCAAACTTAAGTGTGATTTTACCTTTACATTTAGACATTTAGCAGACGCTTTTATCCAAAGCCACTTACAAATGAGAGAACAAGTCATTAGATTTGAAAAAAAGAAAACATCTGCACAGTAGTATTATTAAAGCGTGCCCATTATTAGGTCAGGTTTCTTTAATTTATTATTATTATTTTTTTGTAGCGTTTTTGTGGAAGAGTTATATTTTAAGAAGTCTTTTGAAGATGCTGAGTGTGTCAGCCTTAGAGATGGTGTTGGGAAGATCGTTCCACCATTTAGCAGGGGTGAATGAAATAGAGTGAAAATTAGAGCCACGGTGAGTTGGAATCACCAGGTCACATTCATCACTAGAGAAAAGTGAATAGGTCAGAGTGCATTTAGGAAAGATGGATTGAAAGTGAGAGGGGGCATATCCAGGGATTGTCCTGTAGGCCAGAGTCAGTGCCTTGTACTAAATGCGAGCAGCTACAGGAAGCCAATGGAGAGAGGAGCAATGGAGTGATAATTTTGCTTGGGCTGGTTGTGGAAGCTGGGAGACTGGCAAACAAAGCATTGCAATAATCTAGTCGGGATAGGATGAGGGCTTGGACCACTGAGTAGCCTGTTTTGTTAAGAAAGGTCTGAGTTTCCTAATGTTTTACAGAATGAATCTGCAGGAACGGGCAGTGTTTGTGACCTGATCAGATATTTTAGGATGATTGTCAATTGAAAAACTCTAAGTGTGGAGCCATCAATTTGGACTGATTTTTATTTTGTCACCTTGCTTTAGCTTTATGTGCTGCGACACGACCGTCGTGCTGAAACAGAGAAGGACCATCCCCGAACTGTTCCTAAAATGTTCAAAGTGTTGCGCTTGGATAGGTGCTTGATTTTATATATCAGTGTCAAATACACTAATGTAAAAAAGGGTTTCGTAATTAAAACGTATGACTCACCACATGGTGTACTTCCATATGGTGTACTTCCATAGCTCATGTAGCCTTGACATCTTCTCTAGTTGTTTTGTTTGAAAATCTTTATATATAAAGGACTAAGTCCCCAAACTATGGAGCCCTTTTCCTAACATGGTCACCACTTTGAATCAAACAACAATTCCTTTAACCTTATACAAATTTCTGCATCGTATAGCTGTTTGTTGCAATCAGTGACATATTCTGGAACAATGTCATTGACAAAACTGTTCAACATAGCTTTAACCTTTGTTTGCCAATATTGGTATCCCTTTGGAGATATGCTATCTGCTCTTCTTAGTCACAGAAACATAGTTATGCAATCTGTTCAACAATACAATGACTACATGAATACTTCTGGAGCTTAAGGTGGCAAGGCAACAATAGGACCAGCACCGTTATACTGGTACAGGGTACAATGCTGTGAATTTTACGCTGTGGATAAGCTAATATGTGTATATATGATGTAAAAACTTTACTAACGTTCTTAGAAGTAATGTTACTCACTTGTTAACAACAGTAAAGTTACACAGGCTTGAAACTCAGTAATTAGTGAATTTAGTCCAGTGTGAATGTGTCGGCATCGTGGTGGTCCGTATCCCTCTTCCAGGGTATTTTCATACGTTTTGGAAATGACTCAAAAACCCTTAAAAACCCTATTTTTTTTGTTGTTGTTGTTGTTTATAACTTTTCATTAAAAGTGGCTTGGTGGCTTCTATTCTCTGTCCAAAAACATGGATACAAGGTGAATTGACGGGTCTAAATTGTCCTATCCAAATTGTCCCTTGATAGCACAGTGGCACAGTGGTTAGCACGTTCACCTCCCAGTGCTGGGTTTCCAGGTTTGAATCTCAGTCTAGGTGAAGTTTCCATGTTCTCATATCCTTAGATTTTCTCACAAATAACATTTAATTTCTGAAGACACTGTCTATTCTAATAACTAACATTATTAGATTACAAATGATGTGTGTTTTTCCCTTTATTTTTTCTGATAACAGTCACCACCTGGTGTACATTTTTTGTCTAATGATTGTGTTCTGGCGATCAGTTGTTCTGCATCCCATTTTAACATGAAACATGCCTCATGCGTTAAAAGAAAACCCAGATGAACTGTTTTTCCACCTAATCTGTCTTTTTCCTTTTTTATACTGCAATCAGAGATTATGTTAAACCCCATCAGCAAAAGAAAGAGAAGTCACAATGGTTTCCATTCAGTCCTACTGATCTTAAACAGCATTATTATTTATGGAGGCCTTCCATCTTTTAAGAGAAAGCTTGTTATTCATCTGTGCTTTTGACAGGTAGAGGAGACGATTTTCCAGTCAAGCCTCCTAGACTGCCTTAGCTTTCTTTACTCGTTGGTGAGCTCCAGAATCTATCATGCCATGGACAATGGAAACAATAGGCATAGGCTAAGGATGGGTGTCATAGAGGGGGATGGAGGTGGGTTGGGACGGGGACAGAAGTGAAACCTTGCCATTCTTCTATAGCTCAAAGCCTGAGCAAAAAGTTCAATGCAGCGTGAATGCAGGTCCATCCCTTCTTCCATTGCAGATGTAAAGGTGCAGAACAGCTCTCATTCTGCTCATTGTGCCCAGGTTAAGCTTCCTGGTTACCACTAAACACAGGAAGCTAAAGCTTTCAAGTGCATTGGAGTGTGCATGTGGGCCAGGTCCAATGACTCCTCTGGATCTGTGGGAGTGGGAGACTAACTTGTGCCCTTTAAATGCAACTATTTGACATAGACACTTGTTTTCTATTTCTTTTTTTTTACCACACTTATCTACAATCCTATTTAGATTTATTCCATGATGAGCTTTGTTTTTTTAATTCACATTTTCTATTTCCCAAATCGTCTATAGAGTGTTTATTATTTACTCATTTCAAAATAATGTTCCACCGAAAAGAAAAACTTAGTGATTTATGGTTTGATTTCGATAAAACTAAATAGTTTTCCAAAAGATAAGGATAAATTGAGTTCTGTTATTGAGAGTCATG
>JAOUQT010054060.1:0-10723 GCA_025769995.1 Xyliphius kryptos | reverse complement strand
AGTATTGTATTGTATATTGTAGTGTAAGGTGAGAGTCCAGTTTGTGTGTATGGAAATATTTAATTTATTGTCCTAGTGCCTGTCCCCATTCAGGGCACGGATGGCTTGTGGAAAGAAGGAATTAAACTGTTTATTAATTTACCTTCCGGTACATTTATTCCAGTTTCATATAGCTAACATTTAATATGAATATTAAACACCCGGTTAAACAACTTTTCAATTAGTTTTTTAATAATGTGCTTTTTTGTTAGTAATCAATAATTTATCTCTGAGAGAATGACACAGGTCCCCATGAGGCATATTATCATATGTCTTAATAATAATCTTTTAAATGGAAGCTCCTAAAAAGTCTGAAGTTCCCCATATATATCTTGGGTAGTTTCATTTATTTTTAAAGGCTGTTTTGGTTCCTTAAGCTATGGATGGAAAATATGTCGGGTCCCCACAAGGCACGTTATTATCTTCTTAATGATAATAATATTAACCATACTAATAATGCAATGGAATGGTGCAGTCAGTAGCGCTTTCGCGGTGGGATGACATGGGAAATTTTGGTGTGGATTTTGAATGTTCTCCCTGTGTTCGCGTGGGTTTTCTCTGGATGCAATATTGTGAAAATTTCAAAATTCCATATTTTATTCAGAATAGACATTATTTAAACATTTGTAAAATATTGTGTTCTGTTTTTATTTATAGTTTGCTTTTTGGAATTGGGTTTGTATTTATATGCATTAATAATTTAAATGGAAGCTCCTGGTATGACTTTTTACAAACCCAAGGTTGCTTTACATTAATATGAGAGAAATAAATAGAATGAATGGAAAGATAAGATCAGATAAGTTATTTAATTCTGTGTATAATTCATGTCATTCTCAGTCATCTCTTTGTGATGCTTGACTGCACAGATGTTCTACATAGGATAGGGATAAGCTGTTGGGTCCGATAAGTCAAACATGTGTTAAACACTACTGGGTTTTTTTCCAGCTGTTCCTGCTTTACTGCCTGAGATGTTTGAAAAACAAGCAGTATATTTCTACAAAGCACTGTAATGTGTATAAAAGTAAACTCTAATAAACTAAAGGGAGTCTATCTTTTGTTGTGAATGGTAGCTTTGTAGAAGTTGTGATCCTTTTACGTGTATGTTTTTGTCATATCACCTGTAACTACCGGACAAGAACACATTTTTTCTTGGTCTGATGTTCAGTTTTTTCCCATTTTTCTGAACCCTCATAAAGTGTGTTAACAGTTTTTGTATCCACTTCGTATCTCATGTTTCATCTAAGGTTTGCCACAGTTCCGATCTGATTTCATGTAGTCTGTTTATGTCTGTTAGAAGAGCTATAGAGAGTGACAGAAGCATCCGCCGTAAATTAGAGCTGTTGAGAATATCGCTGCAGTACTCGAATGAATCTTGGACTCTTTACTTGATCTTTCTGATGACATGATTAGGGTGAAAGAGTGCAAGACCCACCCCTTTCTTTCACATACTTGAGATTGTGTAGTGTGGATTAGTGTGAGATTTAACACCTTGAAATGTGCTACGATGTTGAATGTCCTCTCTCTTTAGAAAAAAATTTCCATGGATATGACACGTGCGGAAGAGCATCAGTTATTTTTGGATTAGAGAAAATAAAAGGAACTGTAACTCAACCGCGGCATCTCAATGTCATTTGGTGGATTTACAGGTATGTTTTGGGTCATTGTCCAGTGTTTGGATCCAGTTCTGCTTCCGTTTTTTTGGTGGTCTCACATGTTGTTTACGCACCACCAGATATGCGATAATATTCATGGTGGATTCAATGATGGTGACTTGGTAAATTATAAGCAGGTACACATGTAACATGACACAGTTTTCAACCACAAGAATTCTGTAAATTGCGAATTAAAGATTTTATTGTGAAACATTGCTTTAAAAGACTCTGTTTAAAGAGTTTGTTATAATGATTTGGGACATTTTTGTTCATGTGGAGCAGTTTCTTCTTTCCACGTCATACCAAACAGGATTATGATAAGAACAAGGTAATGTGCTCTGTCCCCATACCAGTGTGGCATGGAGAGGTATCTTACAGCAGATTATGGTCCCTGAACCGCTGGATGTCCAGCTTGTGCTCGGCAAATATGATGGCAAGTCATCACCTCGGTTTCAGCACATTGATGCTCTGTCTATTCTCAGAGCTAAACAAAACAACTAAAAAGAAACTAGCTGATACTTAAAGCATAGCAAGCACCTTGGATATAAGGTTATGACTGTTAAATATGAGATATTTTACTTCTAAAACACTCACTATTATTGGATAACTTGGATAAAACCTAATAAATACTTGGCATTAAATGAAGCTAGTCTTCCTGGATACAGCTGTGTACATCAACTTCATCTAATCGCTAGTGGGGCCAGTGTGGCAGTAGTATACAATGAAAATAAAACGTCTTGCAAAAGCTAGGCATAAATTCTCCATGATTTAAGGCTCTTTACATATACATAAAGTTTGGGATAAATAAAGTCCAGTAATTAATATTAACAGGCCATTGAGGCAGTGTTCCAAATTCAGGGCTGATGTTTATCACAGTTTGTGAACAGTTTGTGGAGGTGCGTGTGTGTGTGTCAGTCATCCAACGTTCACTACCAAGCGTGTTCTGAATATGTTGGATGCAGGTGACACTGGACTATGTGGTCTGGACTACATTGTTTGCAATAATTCTTGGGTTTCGAACAGTTTCTGCAGGATGGCTACTGAATTAATTTCTGAAACCGCACATCGAGAATTAATGTCTGCAATCCAAATTTGGGCCTTGCTTCTAAGAAAATTGATTAGGGTTCACGTCTGAGGAAGAGGTAAAGACTGGTTTGCATTCTAATCCCAAGACATTTTAATGATAAAATATAAAAGCTTGTTGACAGATGGACAGTGCAGGAGATTCACAAAAAGTCAGATTTGTCTTTTCTAAACTATGATTAAAATAAATAGAAACTAGAGAGTCAGGCTAATGTTCGACTCGTTTAAGATTGGTCCTTATTGACCTTTTATGACTTTTGCTTCATATTGATACCAAACAGATTTTTCTGAGATTTCTGTGTTTGTGATTTTACTTCTGGCGTAACTAATGGCATGTACTGTCAGTTCTGTTCTTCTACTGAGTCACTGCAAAGCTCTGTCACCTAGATTGCTGTCTGACAGATGGCCATGATTAAAAAATTTTCAACAAAAGCAAAGAAAGGATTCTAGATGTACCAAAAACCAGAGCTGTTTAGTATTGTAGTGTTTTGCTTGCTGTGTGACTCATTAACTTTGTCTATCATCTAGTTTCTTCATTCTGTGAACAAAAGCTACCCATGTATTTTTTTTTCTCTCCCCTTTTATGACTCATTTGCATTATTTCTTCAAATCTTTTTTGGGGCGGTAAAATGTCCTTATTCGCTACGCTTTATTTTTATAAACTGTTGTGTCTCACAGTCTATTCTCTAAAATGTTTGTACGAAGAGAACGTGACAGCATTATATTTGGAGATTGTCCGGGATTTATCTGCGTCACACTTGTCATGCTTTCAGTGGGTTTCCTGTGGAGAGGTAGAGAAGAGCAGCAGGAGCACCAGACCGGTGTGTCTTAGAATGGAGGCCACACCTCATCCTGCCACATGGGCCTGTACCAACAAGCACATGTTCTGAGCATGTGTGCAAAAGTGGACAGACGCGCACATGTAAGGCAGCATGTGTGCCGTGCTGGATAATTAGCCAATTTTATGTGGAACGAGGAAAAATTTTGGATACAATGTAAATAATTTGATAGTTCTTTAAACAAGAGGATTAAAGGATGAATTTTGTATAATCGTAACTGAATGCAAATCCTAATTCAAAAAGTTGAGCATCTGTTCAGGATGTTTTATGCACGAAATGAAAATAAGTTCTAGCTGAACAGGAAGTAGTTAAAAAAATGAATACTTCCTTCTGTGTGAAGTGAATCACTAAGCAATCATCAGGAGTGGTATTTGTGGATTACATAAATTTTCTCTTTAACTGAAAGACATTGTATGTATGCTGAAGTGTACCTATTATACATAAAGTGCGGTATATTCAAGAACAAAAGAGCAAAGTAAAATCACATGATGTTAGCCGAGTGTAAAAACACTATTACACTCGGCTTAATGTAATTAATGTAAATTGTAAAGTTGTTTTTTTAATACTGGATTCTACATGGATACTTGGATTTGATGAGTTTTTGCTCATTTACTGGTGTTTGTCTTGCTGAAACCTATTTTAATGGCATTTTCATTTTCTTTTCAGTGGAAGTCATGACCTCTTTAAGTATTTTGATATATGCAAACTGGTCTATGATCCGTGGTATGCGCTAAATAGTCCAGGCACCATATTAAGAGAAACATGCCCATGATGCTTACACCACTATGCTTCACTGTATTTAGAGACCACTGTGGATTTTGGGGGTCGTCTGACAAACAGCTGCAGACCCCCTGTTGGACCCAAAAAGAACTATTTTATGTTTGAGTCCACAAAATGTTTTTCCATTTCTCTTGTAGTTGACATGTTCTTTGACAAATTGTATCCTCAATATCAGTACTTGTCTATTTGTTTAACAGTGGGAATTTGCAGGGGCATCTTGCTAATGGATTAGCTTTACACAGTTGTCTTCTGTCGCAGTAGTCACAAGTATCTTAGCTGATCAATGGCTAAGCCTTAGCCAATCTGGCTATTCTTTGATCCATTTGAATGGTAGTCATCTGTTTTCTTCCGCGTCTCTGGTTTTGATTTCTATTCAAAAGCTGAACATTGTCTAAACTACTTTTTGTTTTACTTTATTTTTTTTAATCCTCATAATAATAATGATGATGATGATGATTATTTCAACTTGTATAGAGCCTTTCACATAACCTAAGTTTGCTTTACAATTAGAGGGGGGGCATCAGTCGCAGCAATAAGAGCAGTGTCAACACATAGCGGTAAATGTAGCATGGGTCTGTGAAAAGCCAAAGAATTGACTAGATCCACCATTTCCAACCACATTCCATGAAAAACAGAGGAGAAAATAAAATGAAGCAAAAAAAAATCATATAAATTTAATGCAAGTAAGGTAAGTATATCTGATGTAAGCTGCCCAATGCACAATATTAGAAAAACGTGTGATATGCGTGTTTTAATATAATTTTTTTATTGCCATATTAAACGATATCATAAACAAATTGTATTTTTATCTAATCAAATACATTTTAAATAAATATATTTTATATGTATTCTGACCTAATTAATTGTAATTCAGGCTAAACAATGCAGTGTAAATATTTTAACTTCACAACACTTATCAAACCTGCCAACACAAAATTATAAGGCATTACGCTTAATCATTTTATTCACTTTCAACCATGTAATTTCCAATATCGTATTATTTTTTTTTTATTAAAGGAAATCCTCTGCATTTACTTAGAATATTACCACATTTTATTTACTATTATTAGGTTTTTATACTTGTGACCTCCAGTGTTGTCAAAAATATTCATATATCGCTACTGAATATTCTGAAATGGTACAAAATACTTTTTCTCAGTATTGATTATATTTGTAATACCGAATGGAAGCTAATGTGAAAGCAGTGTGTTCGGATTCGAAGCAGATATAGATGGAAAGTGAAAGGACAATTACAAGCCTGTGTGCACGCACTGTTTTAGAATCAGTGGCAGAATGTGATCTGACGAATCACCTTTAGAACCTGCATGCAGATTTCTATAAAGTAAACCAAGAGTTTGGTGATTTGTTTCCATGTTAAATATTACTGATTCATACATTAAAGCGTCTGGTCATATATTGTCAGTATGTTTATCATATCTTGGATGTATTTGGCATTTACTGCTCTTAAAGTGAAGATGATGGGGGTTTACAATAAAGCATCTAACAGTTGAATGAGTAATTTTTTTTTTTTTTTTTTTTTATTTATTTATTTATTTTTTTCTTTACAAAATTCTCAAAGTTGCTTATTGTTTTCGTCCCCGTTCATTTCCTCATCTCTTGGATTGCTTGAGACTGTCGTCAGACTTGTTCTCTGCAATTGCTACTGAAGTGCCCACATTTATTAGCCAATAAGAGTTTGTCATTGTTATTTTAACTTGGAACTTCACTCTCACATTCCTCACAGAAAGGGGCAATCGATCTGTTAGTGGTTAATTTTTTTTCTGACCTGGTCATTTCAGTAACTTGTCACTCATACAAAGTACAATGAAGATATTCATGAAATTTTTAGTGAACAAGTGTAACGGCACTTCCTGCTTCGAGATGCAATACACTGCATCCTTTTTAATTACTAGACATGGTAATGTAATAGTGAATGATTAAAATTCCCACTTTAAACAGATCTAGGGTTGCGCAGTGGGTAGTGCTGTGGCCTCACAGCAAGAGGACCCGGGTTCGCTCCCTGGGTGGGGCAACCAGGAAATTTTCTGTGTGGAGTTTGCATGTTCTTCCTGTGTTCGCATGGGTTTTTAACATGCACGTTAGGTAAATTGGAAATGCTAAATCATCATTAACTTGTGTATCGATGTTTTACTTTGCATTTGATATAAGTATGACCGTGTTTGTCATTAGAATAGCCACTAGTGCTAAGGATGACGCTAAAACAACATAAATAAACAGATCTGTATATTAACATTTTTTTTTATTTACCCTCAAATGTACCAGTGAAGTGTGGGGTGTTTGTTTATTTATTTATTTGTCTTTTAACACTAAATGCATCTTTTTTTTTCCTTGTGTGTCAGACTGACAGATAGTGAATAAAATGGAAAGATAAAGGAGGAAATACATGGTTTCCGTGCCGGCTTTAGCTTTAGTCTCATGCAGAGGTGTGGGATGTAACACACATTTTAAGAGTTAGAGTAGTTCAGCATTTACAAAAAAAAAAAGAAATTGAACTATTACATGGTAATAGATCCAGGTTGAGTGTTCTGACAGCATGTGGAAAGAAGTTCATTATTGTGTGTTCGGACAGCCGTAAAGCTTTTCGGTTGCAGAATGTGGTATAAATGTTCATGATATGGGCGAGCTGCCGATAATGGTGACAAGATATAAATATTTCTATACTATCAATATGTTTAAAGCATGGTAATTAGAAATAATATTTAAAAATTGTCTCTCTAGTATGCAGTATTGGGTCCTGGGTTAATTCCCTACTTTACGGGTTTTACTACCTGATGACTTTAATCTGACACACCGCTATCAGTTCTTACACATGTGTCTTATCACATTGAGGTTAAAAAAATTGCTATTAATTTATTAATGCTTACTTCAATTTATTTGTTTTCTTTTGTTTAAAATCAAGTGCTGCAACCTGGGAAACTTTTGTGTGAATTTTTTTATGTTCTCCTCGGGTTTGTGTGAGCTTGCTCCTATCCAAAGACTAGGTGAACTGGAAAATCTATATTATCCTAAGCTCGAAAGGTAAATTTTACCTCAGGAAGGGCATCCGGCTAAAATGTGCCAGATCTAAAATGCGTGTGACACATTGTGGCAACCCCTGTTGGCAAGGAAAAAAATACGGACTCTTTTTAGATATTTTTTTATTTTTTTGGTTTGTAGCATGTCTTTGGAGCAAAACTAGCAGAATTATGGAAGTATGTTCATATAATTTTCTTAAAAGTGATCTTTTTGTTTTTCATTCTGAAGGAGACCAAGAGAGTTTTGTCTTATCTCTTATCCTACCAATGAATAATTAATTAATATTGTGTTTGTTCCTGTGTGTTCAGGTTCAGCGGGAGTGGACTCTAGGTGTGCAGCAGGGCTGAAAGATGTGCGATGGGATGGCCACACGTTCACCCGCTCGGCTGATTGTGGCACTGCAGCTGCTTCTCTTATTCATCTGGATTCCTGCAGTCCAGACCTCAGGTGAGCCCGTCAATTCCTCCGCTTCTTCCTCCTTCACATCTTTCTCAGCATTATTTATCACCGTCTATGAAGCATAGCTGCTCCCATTAAACAGAAATATAAATGAAGAGATGTTTGAATGCTCTAGAGTTACTGTACATCAGACCCTTTAGGAAAGGTGAAGTTACTGATAAAATTGTTATCGAAATAAAGATGGCTACAGCAGGCTGTCATCTTATAGTAAAGCTTTTACCCTGAAGTATTAGTCGGGGGGCATATACCCTGTTCTTCATCCTCATAGCCAATCATAGGCTCATGTATGCAGAAGAGGCCAGGTAACGTGCTCCCTCAAAAGGAAAATGGTTACACAAAACTGAATTTAAAGTTTGTCAGTTTAAAGCAGTGTGTATTAATGAAATTATATCTTTATTATTGTTATTATATTTATTATGGATTAGGAACTCCTGTCAGGTAACTATGATCACTGTTGAAGTAAACCAACTTCTCTGTCTTATCCATGTCCCTTCTGAGCTACACATGCTACTCCTAAGAAAATGCTGATCCTGACATCAGCTCATCTCCGGGAAGCTTTCAAATTGACCCTAATGGTTAACAACTTCTTGGATCTCGTGTTGATTCCTGTTTAACACTCATTCAATGTTGCACAGAGACTGTTTAATCTGTCCTAACCCAAACGCTGTGTTTCTGCCTTACAAGGGGTAGTAGCTGAGCTCCTGCATAGATACAAGTCTGTGACTTTCACAACCCTTGTTGTCTTGTTTTTTGTTAGAGGTGTAGAATGTGGGATGGTTTCTTTTCTGTTCAGAGAAGTCTGTGTGAGTGAGAAATCCTGAAGAATTACCCCTCCATGGCTTTACATAGTCTTGTCTTGTGAACATAGACAAATGTCCTTTCAGATCAGCAGATGCTGTGCTCATTCCAAAGGAGTGGTGTGGTGTAATAGAAATGGAAATTGTTTTATTCGGTCTATCTTTTTTTAATGTGGCTGTCTTTAAATAGCACTACTTGTCCTTGTTCAGCGCACTCGAAGCATTTTTCATGTAAGTCGCTAGAAACACTGCATTATGTAAAAGGATGGGTGAATGAGGAAAGGTGAGTTGCTAAATGGTGTGTGTTCATGTATGTTTAAGAGGGCTGATAGACTTTTCCTGTGAGTGTATAATAGATTGTTTCTGCATACTCTGTATTATGCTCCTAATTATGCAACTGTCTAAAATGGACTCAAGTATGAGTCCGTGTGCTATTTTTATTATTATTTTTTTTTCTCGAGGCGCAGTGGATAGTGCTATGGCCTTACAGCAAGAGGACCCGGGTTTAATCCCCGGGTGGGGTGAATTGGGAATTTCTTTGTGGAGTTAGCATGTTCTCCTTGTGTTTGCGTGGGTTTTCTCCGGGTGCTCCGGTTTCCTCCCACAGTCCAAAGACATGCATGTTGGGTGAATTGGAGATGCTAAATTGCAACCGAGTTGTGTATGTATATGACTTGTGTATCAGATAAAAAACTTGTTTATGAATGACCCTGTCATCAATATGGCTGTTTTTTTTCTCACCATACACTCCAAACGATTAGGAAATAAATCTTGACCTGTATATGTCTCAAAGGGGAAGCTATGATTTGGATTGCAGTTGAAAGCTGAAATATACTGATGTTATGTGATGTGTATCCTGAATGGATCTTGAAATCTTTGCAACCGTCAGGGAGTTGGTTGCATTCGACCAAATTCTGAAAGTATAGTCTTGTATTGTGTGTTTTAGTAATGAACTTTTGGAGTTGTATTCATTAGGAGCAGGCATTAATGTTTGTTCTATTCTGCCTTTTTACTCAGAGAGACATGAAGTTCAGTTATCTGGAGCAGATCTGTGTAGGAATTGAATTTCTGGACAGTTAAAATGACTTCAGTTTGGTTGAGATCTATAAGTTGCTGTTTTTATTTATTTATTTATTTTATTGAACCCGCCCCTGTTTTTGTCCATGCATGCAAAAGCTCCGTCTACAAGACTTGATGTTGCCTTTCCATCGTCTTTAACCAGTCTGTCTATTCTACTCTGGACGTAAATGCCTTGCTGATGTGAGATGTCAAACAGCTGCCCCTTACTGGATATTTTCTCTTTATCTGACCATTCTCTGTAAGCACTAGAGATGGTTGTGTGAAAATCAGAAGCTTTGAGGACAATCATGCCATTGAAATTTACTTAAAACACATTTCTTCACTATTTTGATGCTTGGTTTGTATTAGGGTGTATCTTATTTACTTTATAAACATACATTTTAATACTTTTGCTTGATTGTGGCTAAATAATTTGTGATGAGTGATTTTATCTGCACATTAATTAATTACTTAAGTTAAGTTCCTTGAGTTAGGAGAGCAAATTAATCTGGTGAATATCCAAGGTGCTATTGTAAATGCTCTCTCTCTAACCTGCTTATCCAATATTGGAAAAATTCAGTCATTTGTTTTTTTTGCTAAAAATTAAATTGGGGCAGCTGAGGCCTAATAAAGCGTAGAGGGCTAGGGACCAAAAGATGGCAGAAGTGCCGTTGAGCAAGACACCCAAACCCAAACTGCTTCTCGTGTTGTTTCAATTAAAAATGAATGAATATTTGTAAAAAACCATTAAGTTTATCCATTTGACGTTAAATTGACACGCCCTGACACAGGTGCCCTGACATGGGGATATAGCTCAGTAGTAGAGTGCATGCTTTACATGTATGAGGTTCAGTCCCCAGCATGTCCACTTAAATCTTGAGATGCAGTCGTAGGCTTGTGGTTAAGGAATCAGCCTTGTGACCGGAAGGTCCCTGGTTCGATTCCAAGTCAAGGCTGAAGTGCCCTTGGGCAAGGCACC
>JAOUQT010054059.1:0-20973 GCA_025769995.1 Xyliphius kryptos | reverse complement strand
AAAACGTAAGGCTATAGTAAGGCGTTTTTTTGAGCGAAAACGTAAGGCTATAGTAAGGCGTTTTTTTGAGCGAAAACTAAAGGCTATAGTAAAGCGTGTTTTTAAGCAAAAACGTAAGGCTATAGTAAGGCGTTTTTTAAGCGAAAACGTAAGGCTATAGTAAGGCGTTTTTTGAGCGAAAACGTAAAGCTATAGTAATGCGTTTTTTTGAGCGAAAACGTAAGGCTATAGTAAGGCGTTTTTTTGAGCGAAAACGTAAGGCTATAGTAAGAGTTTTTTTAAGCGAAAAAAAAAGTAAGGCTATAGTGAGGCGTTTTTTTGAGCGAAAACGTAAGGTTATAGTAAGGCGTTTTTTTGAGCGAAAACGTAAGGCTATAGTAGGGCAGTTTTTTGAGCGAAAACGTAAGGCTATAGTAATGCGTTTTTTTGAGCGAAAACGTAAGGTTATAGTAAGGCGTTTTTTGAGCGAAAACGTAAGGCTATAGTTAGCCGTTTTTTTTTTAACAAAGCCGTAAGGCTATAGTAGGCCGTTATTTTGAGCAAAAACTTAAGGCTATACTAAGGTTTTTTTTTTTTTACAAAAACGTAAGGCGATAGTAAGGCGTTTTTTTGAGCAAAAATGAAAGGCTCAAAACGAAAGGTTAAAAAAACTTTTTACTATAGCCTTACGTTTTTGCTTGAAAAAACGCCTTACAACTGCCTTTAGTTTTTTGCTCAAAAAAAACGCCTTACTATGGCCTTACGTTTTTGCACAAAAAAAGCCTTACTATAGCCTTACGTTTTTGCTCGAAAAAACGCCTTACAAAAGCCTTACGTTTTTGTTCGAAAAAACGCCTTACCATAGCCTTACGTTTTGTTAAAAAAACGCCTTACTATAGCCTTACGTTTTTGGTCAAAAAAATGCCTTACTATAGCCTTACGTTTTTGGTCAAAAAAATGCCTTACTATAGCCTTACGTTTTTGTTTAAAAAAACGCCTTACCATTGCCTTACGTTTTTGCTCAAAAAAACGCCTTACCATAGCCTACCGTTTTTGCTCGAAAAAACGTTTTAATATAGCTGTACGTTTTTGCTCAAAAAAACACGCTCTACTATAGCCTTACGTTTTTGCTTAAAAATACGCCTTACTATAGCCTTCTGTTTTTGCTCGAAAAAACGCCTTACTATAGCCTTACGTTTTTGTTACAAAAACTCCTTAATAAAAAGTCTTACGTTTTTCCTCAAAAAAACGCCTTACAAAAGCCTTTCGTTTTTGTTCGAAGAAACGCCTAACTATAGCCTTACGTTTTCGCCTAAAAAAACGCCTTACTATAGCCTTACGTTTTCGTTAAAAAAAACTCCTTACTAAAGCCTTACGTTTTTGCTCAAAAAACGCCTTACTATAGCCTTACGTTTTTTCTAGAAAAAACGCCTTACAAAAGCCTTACGTTTTTGCTCGAAAAAACGCCTTAATATAGCTTTACGTTTTTGCTAAAAAAAACGCCCTACTATAGCTTTACGTTTTTGCTCAAATAACGCCTTACAATAGCCTTACGTTTTGTTTAAAAAAACGCCTTAATAAAGCCTTACGTTTTCGCTCAAAAAAACGCCTTACAAAAGCCTTTAGTTTTTGTTAAAAAAAAACTCCTTACTAATGCCTTACGTTTTTGCTCAAAAAACGCCTTACCATAGCTTTACGCTTTTGCTCAAAAAAACGCCTCACTATATCCTCATGTTTTTGCTCGAAAAAACGCTTTACAAAAGCTTTACGTTTTTGCTCGAAAAAACGCCTTACTATAGCTTTAAGTTTTTGCTCAAAAAACGCTTTACTATAGCCTTACGTTTTCGCTTAAAAAAACGCCTTACTATAGCCTTACGTTTTCGCTCAAAATAACTCCTTACTAAAGCCTTACGTTTTTGCTAAAAAAACGCCTTACTATGGCCTTACGTTTTTCGCTCAAAAAAACGCCTTACTATGGCCCTACGTCTTTGTTCAAAAAAATGCCTTATTATAGCCTTACGTTTTTGCTTAAAAACTCCCTACTATAGCCTGTCGTTTTCGTTTAAAAAAACGCCTTACTATGGCCTTACGTTTTCGCTCTAAAAAACGCATTACTATAGCCCTATATTTTCGCTCAAAAAACGCCTTACTAAAGCCTTACATTTTTTGTTTAAAAAAAACGCCTTACTAGTCTTACGTTTTCGCTTAAAAAACCACCTTACTATGGCCTTACGTTTTCGCTTAAAAAAACGCCTTACTTAAGCCTTATGTTTTTGCTTAAAAATAGACTTACTCTAGCCTTACCTTTTCGCTCAAAAAACGCTTTACTATAGCCTTACGTTTTCACTCAAAAAAACACCTTACTATAGCCTTATGTTTTTGCTTAAAAAACGCCTCACCAAAGCCTTAAGTTTTTTTAAAAAAACGCCTTACTATAGCCTTATGTCTTTGCTCGAAAAAACGCTTTACAAAAGCCTTACGTTTCCGTTCGAAAAAACGCCTTACTATAGCCTTAAGTTTTTGCTCAAAAAACGCTTTACTATAGCCTTACGTTTTTGCTCAAAAAAACGCCTTACTATAGCCTTACGTTTTTGCTTAAAAAACGCCTTACTATAGCCTTATGTTTTTGCTCTAAAAAACACCTTACTATAGCCTTATGTTTTTGTTCAAAAAACGCTTTACTATAGCCTTACGTTTTTGCTAAAAAAAAACGCCTTACTATAGCCTTATATTTTTGCTCAAAAAACGCCTTACTATAGCCTTACGTTTTTCGCTCAAAAAAACGCCTTACTATGGCCTTATGTTTTTCGCTCAAAAAAACGCCTTACTATAGCTTTACGTTTTTGCGCAAAAACGCCCTATTATAGCCTTTCGTTTTCGTTTAAAAAACCGCCTTACAATGGCCTTATGTTTTCGCTCAAAAAACGCCTCACTAAAGCCTTACATTTTTGTTTAAAAAAAACGCCTTTCTATAGCCTTTCGTTTTTGCTTAAAAAAACGCCTTTCTATAGCCTTTCGTTTTTGCTTAAAAAAAAACGCCTTACTATGGCCTTACGTTTTTGTTAAAAAAAAAGCCTTACTATAGCCTTACGTTTTTGCTCAAAAAAACACCTTCCTATAGCCTTTCGTTTTTGCTTAAAAAACTGCCTTACTATAGCCTTACGTTTTCGCTCAAAAAAACGCCATACTTTAGCCTTATGTTTTTGCTTTAAAAAAGACTTACTCTAGCCTAACGTTTTCGCTCAAAAAAACGCCTTATTATAGCCTTACGTTTTCGCTCAAAAACCGCCTTACTCTGGCCTTACGGTTCAGCTTAAAAAAACGCCTTCTTATAGCCTTACGTTTTCGCTCAAAAAACCGCCTTACTCTGGCCTTACGGTTTAGCTAAAAAAAACGCCTTACTATAGCCTCACGTTTTCGCTCCAAAAAACCGACTCACTATAGCCTTACGTTTTTGCTTTAAAAAACGCCTTACCATATCCTTAAGTTTTCGCTCAAAAACGCCTTACTATAGCCTTACGTTTTCCTCCAAAAAATTGCCTTACTATAGCCTTACGTTTTTGCTCAAAAAAACGCCTTACTGTAGATTTATGTTTTCGCCCAAAAAAATGCTTTACTATAGCCTTACGTTTTCGCCCAAAAAACGCCTTACTATAGCCTTACGTTTTCGTTAAAAAAAATGCCTTACTATAGCCTTAAGGAAAAGATTTGAACAAACTAAGTTGGCTTAGAAAGAATACAAAACGCTAAACAACCAAAAGAAGAAGAAAAAAAAGCAAAAGAAGGCTAACATGCTAATAATGCTAATTTGGAGAACATACCAAACTGCAAAATGGTAAAGGGGATGACCAAAAAAGAATAACCGGATTAAAAAAAACAATAAGAAAAAAAAAGGCTAACATGCTAATGTGAAAAAATGCGAAACTGCTTAGTGGTAAAGGAGCATAACCAAAAAAGAAAAGCTAGACAAAAAAAATAATAAATAAAAAAAAAATGCTAAAATGCTTTTACAACTTTGTGGAGAACATGCCAAACTGCTAAAAAGGTAAAGGGGCTAACCAAAAAATCCCCCCTCAAAAAAGGCTAAAATGCTAATCATGCTAATTTAGAGAACATGCCAAACTGCTTAATGGTAAAAGGGCATAACCAAAAAGGAAAGGCCTGACAAAAAAATGGCTAACATGCCAATAATGCTAATGTGGAAAACATGCCAAACTGCCAAATGGTAAAGGGGAATAACCAAAAAGGTAAGACAAAAACAAACAAAACCCTGAAAAAAAACCACAATAACAAAGCCAAAATGCCAATCATACTGAAGTGGAGAACATGCCAAACTGCTGAATCGTACCAAAGGCTAACCAACATGACCCTGACTGAAGAACAAACACCAAAGAAAGAAAAAAAAGAAGGAAAAATCTGAAAAGTTGTCTAAAGCACAAGCAACCTAAGTCACTATGGGTACTATGAACCTGCCAAATTTCAACGCTCTACGATAAAAGCTGCGGAACGAGAAACTCATAGACAAATCGTGCGAGAATAATAATAATAAGAAGAAGAAGATAATGAAGAACAAGAAGTTTGCTCTTCCAAGCCAACTTAATTATTAAACTGTGCCTGGAAAATACAGCTGAACTTTAAAGATTTTTTTTTTCTTACTGGCTAAAATAGGATCTCTCTATGCCCCACCCATTCCTAACATACCCAACCATGACCTCTTATTGTTTTGAAGAGCTTCACGGTTACTTTAATTCTCAAATAAACATTTGAATGTTTTCCATATTACCTGCAAACTAAAACTTGCTGTAAACTTTGTTCTTTCTTTTATTGTTTCTAATACAGTCGGTTTCTAAATATCAAAGCTGACTGCAGCACAGTAAATATGTTATACACAAGCATTCCAGGGTATGGAGTCATTCAGACATGTACATACTTTAAATATTAGACTGCATATTAAATGGTTTTTCACCGAAAGAATGTATTAATGTAACAAATGTATTTTACTGTTGGAAGTGGCAGGGTGATTGATAGCTGTTTAGGGAAGTAAGTATGTATACTTTACTTTTTTCTCAAGAAGATAATTCTGGTACAAACAGTTACAAACCTAACATAAAAGACATTATATAAACACAATACACCTACTCATGCACACTACATGTATTTACACAGTGGACATCTGAGCAATAGAACAAGACAAACTACCTGGGGCGAACAGCAACATGAAATGATTATAATAGATAAATGGACATAGACGTCTTCTGTTGCTTAGTACATTTGCTTCCATTGTTGTTATTGAAGTTTTTTTATTGCTTGCAGAAATGAAACAATGTAGAAAATCTGGTTTATCAACGGTTATTTTTAATGCGCTACCGTTTTGGCTAAAACTTCACAACTGATTCATTTGGTCCAAACCTTTTACTTCCGCTGCAAATTATTAAACAGTGTCTTTTAAAATTTGTAATTTCCACTACATTCCAGTTTCATTCCATGTGTGATACAAACTCCTGTTTGATAAGAAAAAGAAAAAAAACACGTGGGTTTTCCCCATCTTACATTTCGGAGCACGTGTTTTCTAAGTGATCATGAGTTTAGATCATTTGCTATGAAGATCTTGGTAACACTTTCTATGAATCTGGTATTCATGCATAATCAGTGCATTCATAAAGCTTTATAACATATCCATATCGCTTTATAACATTTGTCATAAGCCTTTGTCAATGCACATAAATGTTCATAATTATATTCCTAAATTGTTATAACAGTTTGACATAAAGCTGTGTTACATAAAGTGACATAATGCATTATAACATTAACTTATTTAAACGTTTAGATGTATATGAGAATAAAGCCTTGAATCCTTGAAATAGTTAAAAAATATATTTATTTATAATGCATTATGTCACTTTGTGTTATAAAGACTTCTGGCATGTTCTTATAACACTTTATGAGTGTGGTTATGTACATCTATGGACATTAACAAAGATTTACAAGAAGCATTATAAAGCATTATGAATACTTTATAAATCTGTTTATAATGCATTATGAATACCGGATTTAGGTAAAGTGTTACCAAGAGCTTCTATTCTCTTGGAAAGTTGTGAATGCACTACCTACATTTGATTGAATAGTTTCTATAATTTTTAATGTGGAATCACTAACTTTTCTATTTTCTAGAATCATTTAATCTGTAACAATTTTTTTATTTATTTTGGGATATTTATTGTGTATCTTGTGTTAAACAGCTTGGATAAGTAAAACATTTAATATAAACTGACTTCGTTTTTAATGATTATTATTATGCACACCCAGGTATAAAGGCCAATAATGTTGATGTGTCAGATTCTTACCATTATTTTACTTACCAGTAAATAACTGCTTGTCAGTGACTGTCCTATCATTTTAAACTTCAAACCTTGTCTTTCTCAGCCTTGTTACTGTAGTTTCTGTGCTGTAATTCACATTGAATCTTTTAAGGTTTTTATCTGATTGGTATGTTGCAATATTAAGCTTATGCACTATCAAGTTTTTTTTTTTTTGCCACAGCAGAAAAGTTCACATATTTAATTTAGAAATGTTTAATACTGAATGCCCTTCTTGAAGTATCTCTCCTATTTAGCCAGTCCTACACCCAGAAGTACAAGTTTACTAATACATCCTCCCCTAGTTACGAGGACAATTTAGTATCTCTAATTTAACTTTCGTGCCATGTTTTTGTCTATGTGGGTTTCCTCCAGGTTCTCCGGTTTCCTACCACATTCCAAAAACTTGGGTTCAAGGTAAATTGAATGCTCTTAATTGCCCTGTATAGTGTGTGTGAGTGAGTGTGTATTCAGCGATGGATTGGCGCCCTGTCCTGGGTGTATCTACCCAATGCACGAGACGTTCTCCCCTGAATGGGCATGGGGAACCCCCCTGCGACCCTCATAAAGAAATAAGCGGAAGATAATGAATGAATAAATTACTGTGGTTGAATTAGCATTCTGATGTGATGGACACCCACAATTTATTTGTACTTTTAGCAATGCACATTGGTTTATGTAAGAAATTTTCATGAGAAGGATTCTGTTCAGCTGACTGACATCAAGACACTTCCTGCACCAGTAATCACGAAGGTGCACTGTTTCATGTTGATGTAGCTCTTGGAAAAGTGTATTATGCAACTCTGTGGCATGTAGGGAAGGGCTGGATTTCATCAGCTGTTGTGAACTCTTAAATATCAAAGGTTTTTTTTTTGCTTTCACCATTTATTGCTTCAATAATCTTCAGGCCGGAAGTTTTTGTAACATGGTCTTATGACTGACTGTCTGATTGCCCAGTCAAGAGTTAATTTGACTTTTACAAAACCTACTACATTATTATGAGCCATTAAAATTCAAAGACTCTTATCCATTGCACTTAACTATTATGAAAATAATTATTAGTCTAAATTGAAACATTTACTCCCAAATAATTTTTTGGCTGTAATATGTGAAATAAAATAAATGCCACATGCTTCAAAAGCGGTGAAATGTTAATGCCTGCGGCAAACCTGCTAATGTTATATCATTTCTTTAAGATTAGGCTCACTGTAATTTATATGTTTTCTTTTACAGTGTGCTTTTGTGGTTGGAGAATGTGGCATTGGGAAGGTTGCTCGTTAGTGGGTTGCAAAGCAGTTTTAAGTTACAAGAGTAATAAAACTGTTATGACCCTTTAAGGTAATGAACATCTGAAAATGTACCTTTGGGCTCTCGTCAGATTTCTTTCAGATTTTTTATTGTCCCAGTTTAAAATGGTATGAGGATTGGATTGACAGGATCAAGTTGTTTAAACTTCTATAAAGCTGCATTGTTCAATCTGCTTTCAATACAATTTGGAACATGCAGTGCTGAAGAAATTAGAACCATTTAATATAAACAAAATTGGACAAAACTATTTAAATTGCATTAACAGATGTATTACATTACATTAAAGAAGAAAAACCCTGAGCATACATTTTACACAGAATACACTTCTAGATATGCATGGATTTGTAAAGTTCATGATAATAAAACTGTTTAAATGTGTGTTTATTTTAGGACTTTTAATGTTTCTTTTTGTTGCCTTTGCCTAATGACTAAGCCCTGTGACTCACTGGGATCACTTGAATTTTCCAATCGAATGTGGATTTAGACTTAAAATGATCCATGGAAAATTTGCTCACTTTGCTTCACTCCATGGTCACATGTCTAATTACAGCAATGCTAAACTGTCTCTATGTGGCCTTATAAATACATACACAAATATACATGCACTTACTATATAGGTGCATTTTGCCTCAAAAATGCAGACTTTTTGTGTTTTGTAGACATTTTTTAGTCTTCCTTATTAAATACTTTAATGGTCAGGGCCCAAATGGGACTACCACAAGCATTTGAATAATGTATAATTCTCAGCACTGCATTTGTTTAATATGGTGGTGATGTGTTAGTGTGAATTGCACTGATACGAGTGGATCAGATGCCGCAGTTCGATAGAAAATAAGCCATGAATCAAAAGTAATAAAGCTCATTAAATGGACAGTGAGTGTAGAAATGAGAAGTTATAACTAATAGTAAACCTAAAAGTTAATTGCCACATTATTTTAAATTATTTTAGTTTTTCTTGCTGTAATGCGCCACTTAACCACCAGTCCTTTAAGTAGTGTGATAAAAGCCATACTTAATTTTAAACCATACTAAAGTAAAAAATAAAGCTTCTTGCAAAAAGTATGTAGTAAGGGCAGCAAAGTAATTGTAGACACTCCACTTTCTTATTTTCAAAGGTTCGTTTTCAAACTCACCAGGAGCACACCTGCTGCCAAATTAATCAATTGGTGTCATATTACGAGGGAGGGATAGGTTCCTGTACTGGACTGGAACAAAAACCTGCAGCCATGTAATCTCTGCAGATGTCCCTGGTTTCATATTATTTTTAAAATGGTATACATTTTTTGTTCGTGCTTTACTTCTTTTATTGCCAGGACTGCGAGAGGAAACCTGTTTACAGTGGAGAAAGAAAATGGATTATTTGCCAGGAATTAATAACTTTTAGAAAGTTTGTGCATTCCCTTGTGCTTCCATTTTCACTTTAGGGTTAATTTTCCTAACGAAATATTTTTTGAGAACAATACTTGGTATTCTGCCAACGGTAATGCTGCTGAGACGCTTACCTCAAACTTCACCACCCCTAACTTTTATATGCACACATACACAAGCTTGACCAACTGTCTTGCTTTTTTGGCTTAGGAGATCTTCCCCGCCCTTTCCCCAGCGCATACTTCCCCGCTGCTGTCTTCTGCTGGCCTGAAAGCGACTGCTTTAACAGGCTGCTTCTTACTCACTGAAACTAGCCCGAATTCTGGGCAAACTTTTAATAACTCCATATAAAACTGCAGTTATGATACGGATCCTTTCCACATGGGAATGAATAATCAATTGCAAAACATAATACAGAGAAATGCCTAAAAAAATACATATTAACTCAGCTTGGGTGATTTAATAAAACTTTTACAAGAAATATGTAGAAGCAGAAGGTAACACATTGTTTATTTCGAAGTTAAATGTGTTGCCGTTGGGAAAGTTAACATGGATAAATAAACCAGTGTGCATGCAACATCACTGGAAGTGGTTTGCAGTGGTCTATGCTGATATTGGGATTTTCCCCTGGAGTCAGTCATGCCGTTTGGGCAGGAACAATAACAAGTCTAGTTTGGATTCAGTTCAAAACAAACTTTGCATCGAAAACTTCACTTACCCGTGTAAAATAAGATTCATTGTTAAGCTGACTGATTTCTATATCACAAAAGTTTAAAGTGACATTGGGATTTAACAACTTTACTCAACGTGCTGTTAGAACAAGTTTCCACATGCGTTTAAACGGCAAAGAATTGCTCTTTACAGTACTATTAAAAGGAAGCATTTCTACATTCCATTAGTGGGTTTGGAGGTCAGGGTGCTAAAGGGGAAAGTGTGATAGGTGCATGCAACAAAAACTTCCTAAACAGCCAGTGCTTGTGGATGTTGGAAACACTGGCTTTTAAAGAAAATCCCAGCCGTTCTGCTATAGTGTTTGCTTCAAAAAAGAATGCGGTTGATTTTTCAGCGTAGGCATCAAGAGAGGAAAACAGACAGCCCCTGCATGTTTGGACTTGAGACCCCATACATAACTTTCAAGGCTCAGATTACCAATGGGGGAGGTGGAGCGCAGAAATAGCTTCCATCTAGAACACTACTACAATGTAGAAGAATATCAGATGAAAACATTGGCATATCATATCAGTCTGCAAAGTTCACAAACTACTTCCAATATTTATTTGAGCCAAACTATAAACCTGATCATAGTTTAAAAACAACACCCTAGAAGATACCTTACATTCTCAGATAAACTGCTAATAAACATATCGAATTTTGATTATGCAACGAGACTGAAATAGGGTTTAGGTGACTATCCAACTATGTGAGCCATGAAAAACATAAACACGTTACTGAACCCTGATGACATTAACTCTAAAATAATTGAATAGTAAGAGTATGCATGCATTTACTTTTATTTTTTATTATTATATCTTATTATCTAATGATATAACTGCAACGCATTCCAAAAGGTAAGAGGAAATAAAGAACCGGATTAAACATGCTAAAGCCAAATAGAAAGGGAAAGCATCAGAAATGGATAAGTATCTTCATACCTCAAGTTTTTTTTTTTTTGTTTTTTGTCTTTTTTTTTTTTTTTTAAGTTTTATGGACAGAGGAGATGGCAGTTACAGTGATGTGTCAAACAGGTGGCCTGTGATCACATATGGATATAGGGCAGCAGTTCAACTCAAGCACTACCAAGAGAGGGGTGGAGCTAGGATGTGGGCTGGTATAAACACAGATGAACTACTGGATATTTTTAAATACAACTGGTACTACTAATGTAATTTCTCATTACAGTAATGACAAAACTTTCATAACCATAAAATCCCTGGTACTTACCAGTGTATTGTCTATACTGAAAGCAGTAAATGGCAATCAATTTCCTTTAAATGATTACATATGTCATATTTAATCTTGTTTTTAGTAAATGAGCAAATTGTTACTACAACGTGGGCGAAATACGAAATTGCATTATTTTACAAAAAATGTATTTGATAAAAGGCTTTTTTTCACAAATAGTTTTAATATAAAATGCTATAAATAAACTACATCAGCATGTTAAAATGTGGATAAAAAATTTCCCTGCAGAGAATGTAGTAACATTTTCACTTAAAAAATCGATAAAACAAAAACATTACAAATATTTGCATAAACCCTTATTTTGCTTCAAGAATTAGTTGACTAGACTCTTGTCCCAAGGGTGAGTACATTATGATTTACCAGTGAAACATATGTTGTAGTAAATTTGTATTTGATTATCTTAACTTTTGAAATTCTATCACCTCGTTGAATCCTTTCTCAGGTTTATTTAAAGGGGAGGTTGTATGCAAATATGAGCACAACTGCTAAATGCACTGGGTGTGGGGTGGCGGTTTGATTAAATGTAGGCTGATTAATGTGAAGTGAAAGCACAACTTCTGCTTTTGGATTTTGTGGTATATGGTTTCTGGAGATTTTTCTGTTACACAAAAGAAAATTCAGTTTGACAGATGAAATTTATTGCCATTTATGGCACAATGCCAAAAAAAATGCTGGATATTTAACATTACTTTCTTCAGTACAGCAAAAAAACATCAAAATTAAGGTTTTGCTTAAGGCCTTTTGTACCAACAAACACTAACTACAAAATTTTTAAAGATCGTGTTTCAATTGGTGGCGGCACGATAGCTTAGTGGTTGGCACATTTTCCTCTCACCACTGGGGATTCCCAGTTCAAATCCCAATCTGGGTGGAGTTTCCATGTTCTCCCCTTGTCTGTATAGGTTTTCTCCAGGTTCTCCAGTTTCCTCCCACAGTTCAAAAACGGATTCAAGGTAAATTGACTGCTCTAAATTGCCTCTATATAATCTGTGCATGCGCGTATGCCTAGTGATACACTGGCCCCCTGTCCTGGGTGTATGTTCTCCCCTGGATGGGCATGGGGAATCCCTCACCACGAGCCTCGCAGAGGATTAAGCGGAAGATAATGAGTGAATTATTGTTTTGATTGAAATGTTGCCATGTTCCTTTAAGGAAACTATTTCTAAAAGTGTTGAGGCACATTTTTTTATTTAGAAAATAAACAATTTTAAGTATTTCACTTCCAGGCCCATAAACTTGTGAAATGTTTGGGACTGTCTTTCTGGACCTAATAACATATTTTCAAAGCTACAGTTATGCCTTTTGGCAAAAAAATGAAAGTTCATAATAATTTGAACCAACATTTTAAAATATTTAATATATAACATTTTTAAGAAATGAGTCACCTGTTCCGAGAGTGAAGTGCTGCTATCTGATTGTCAAGTAGCATTGTGCAAGACATGATCTGAATACCATCCTTTACAAGACTGAACTGTTGAAATGTTTCAAACTATGTACGCTATGAAATATGTGGAGATCGCAAATCAAACTTCTTATGCTTTTATATAATATAATTCCAAATGGGGTTACGTTTTTCAAACCTAAACGTAATTTTCTCCTGTTGACTTTAATAAAATTAAGAATTTAGGATTCAAATCAGTGTTATCCAGTTCTCACTGTGCCAGTAGCATGAGTTTGTAAGTAAAAGCTCTAAATATAAATTGTTGGAACTGACCAAATTCAATATTGTTTTATAAAACCATACTTTCGTAAAAGTAAAATGGCCACACAAAATATTTCAAACTGTCAAAAGATGTTTGAAAGAATGTAGATGACAGTTAAGGTAATGCAAGAGCCCAGAATTATAATCACCTATATGGATTTCCCTTTAGGGGACAGCCAAAAATTGATGATTGTTTAATGTTGTCATTGTGAAATAGGGGTTTTGCAGAAATAAGCATGCTGTAACTATGATATATATTATATATAGTTACACAGAAAGACATGGCATAAAACCCATAAATGATTTAAAAACAAAAACAAAAAAAAAGAATGTTTACTATGATATTATGATACTAATACCTTTAGTTAGAAATAGATTATGGACGTTAAATCGTTTGCAGCATGGCAGCCAAAATCATATATAAGTGTACATTTCAAACTTACAGTAACTTTTAAGGCCAGCAATAGATAATTTTCTGCTTTTAAAAGCAACTTTGATGAAGATGTTTGTAAGATTATAAAAAGTTAACACTTGGAAACCTCAGTACCACATGACGCCTATATCCACCCTTCAAAGCAAATAACAAAAACCTACACAAATATTTAGAAACTCTTGGTCTCAGTATTATCAACCATAATTAGGTGATTTTGACACTGACCTTAAAACGACGACAAATGCCATTGTGTTTGATTTTTACAAGATTAATTTATGGCATAGCTTCTGAAATTGTATAACTTTTTTTGTGAGTACATATTTAAGTGTGGATATATTTCTATATAAAAAGTAAATCATCAAGTTCCTGCCAAGCAAAATTTTTTAAATAGTTCTGACGGTGCTTTGCAATTGTCTGGTGAATGTCCAGGGTGTTTCCTCACTTCTTGCCTAAGAAGAGCTGAGTTTGTTTCAGAACTCACGTGACCTTTATTATTATAAGCAGCTTAAACAGTGACTTAATGCATTACTTTATAACACCGTTATTCTATAATCACAGGGCTGCTTGCATATATGGTTTAATGTCGTAAAGACCGTTCAGTGAGTAAATTTGGTTTACACGTCAGACACGACACATTAAGCACTCCCAGTGAACCAAAGATAAACAGCAAGATGAAGGCAGTTCTTATAATGTTCTAATGTAAACCATTCTGGGAAATGTAATACCACAAACCTGTGTTATCAAAAACCTGTCATCATCAAAGTAACAACAGCAGTAATGACTTTTTTGGGAAAGTAAGCTTTTATAAAATTCTGTACAACATAAATATGACTTAGATTTAAACTTATTTTTTTTTATTTAGTTCTTCAGGTATAAATAAAGACAAATATATTGTCACAAACGTGTTGCGTTTCTTTACGTTTTTTTCGTAATTATGCTGGATGTTACTGCAATTAAATAAAAGTTTGTCTATAAACATAAAGAGTTATGTAAATTGGTATATTTGTGCATAGTAGAAAGATAAGTATCTTATTTAATTCCAATACTGAACATCAGTCAGGATTTGCAGAATTGGCTTAAATCACTACCTTAAGCCGAAGAACAACATTGTTCTAAGACTGATAAAAAGTTTTAAGTTTATCTGTAAATAGCAACATTCTCAGTGACTGTATTATTACTATAGCAACCCCAGTGTCAAAATTCATCTGACTGTGTGATATCTGATTTGTACTACTTCACCAATGTTTTGCCTTTTCATATTTACACATAAATGTACACACAAAAGAGCCATTGCTATGGTAACATCGCATTTAAAACCTGCCCCCTTGCTTATTATGTTGCCATGGCCGCCATCTCAGAATAGTTCTCCTTCGGCCCGTCCCACCCTCGTGTTGGTGAGTCATAATCTACAGGGAAACCACAATTCAATCCATCTGAAATTCTCTGCTCCTCTTTCTTTCCTCTTTTCATAGTTCAGAAGAGCTATGCTGAATCACAAGACCTTGATGAGAGGCACCCGGGGGTAATAAACTCATGAAACATTGTGTCCATAGCAACTGCCAGGGGTAATAAATGCTTCTTTAAGAGGAATCGTGGCCAGAAAGTTGCACACCAACAATGATTTTGAAGAATTGCTTTATATAATGCTAATCTTGTGTGCAGAAAGGTTTGCTGCTTGTTTCGTTCAGTAACGTAGTAAATGAGAACCATGTCCATATACATTCCTGTACAATGCCTTCTTGTGCAAGCAAAAGGGAAAAGAAAGGTACATACCAGTGGTATAGAACAGACTGTTTCTCTGAAGTAGTTAAACAGGAATGTTCTTCCCAGGGTAACGTTGGCGCAATGTGGTTACAAAATACAGGATTGAACATTGCAGTGTAATGGCACATTTATAAAACAATATATATATATATAAATGAAAAAATCTACAAAAAAAAAAAGACTGTCTATGTGCGCATAGAGCTGAAGAATTAGATGGCACGTTTAACTAAAAGTGCATTTAGGTCATGTTTATCCTCTTCTTCATTTCATTCAGCATGATGGCTTGATTCCACAGCTCTTTGTTTGCACTAAGGAAAAACAACCTCTTAATGAGGCACATATGTGGCCACAATAGCCAACTACATAGTCCTGAGCTGATTACATCTTTATAAACAGACTAATTTTTACACAACATAAACGGCAATAATGCTTTGAATATTCTATTGTATGCAAATAAAAAGATCATTTTAAAAGTCATGGTCAAAAGTCCTGTTTTAAAGTATAGTCAGATTAGCAGTGTTGGACAACAACTACCCCAATACATTTACATCTGGTTATTTAGCTGACGCTTGGATGGGAACTTGGATGGGATCCGAACACAGGGCTGTTACAGCACCCTGGAGCAATGACGGTTAAGCGTCTTGCTCAAGGACCCACATCGGTAACTTCAGTGGACCTGGGATTTGAACCCACAACCTTCTGTTTCACAGTCCAACGCCCTAACCACCGAGCTACCACACCCTCAATGACTCAGGAACTAGGATGAAACATTGGCATATGGTCCTCCTTCACAAGTACACTGCTGCCATGAATGAACCCATTTTTTCATTCAAAATTGTAAACTACAAACATTTATTTCTCACAGTTTTTTTTTTTATTTATTAAAAAAAAAAGTTGCTCTTCCTCTCTAAAGCTGATCTGTAGGCGCTCCCAGCAAATTTAGCCCGTTCAGCCCCTCCTTGTTCTTTCTCTAAGCTTCGTTCCCTGTATGAGTGGCACAGCCTGTATTGTAGTCATACAGGATGACTCACCCTGACACACTAACGCTTTGCTGTAGTGCACACAAGCAGACACACCCATACAACACTCACCGGGCAACACACCCATTCCCATACCACATATCACTATACTTGAATGATCAAGACCTTCTGTTCTTCAAGGTGATCCCTTGTATTAATGGCAAGCGTCGACTAAAACCATGGGATAGACTTGTGCAAGTTTCCTAATGAACACTCTGATCTGGCACTCCACCAGTTCCCCCCTACAAACTGGAATGGTTTATTTTCTTTGGCAGTTTGGCTTGTAATTAAGACGCTTTATTGCAGCGTGGAGACAAACTCCACAATAGGTGCACCACAACAGGAGCAGCAGTGCCAAGCATGCTAGACATTTTACTACATTAGGCATATTCACGCCATCTTCACTGTTGCAGCAGCATCTGCTTTTCTTTCTCCATATCCAGTAGATAAATGTCCAAGGTTGAAAAACCTGTTAAGGTTTGCGTATATGACAAGAAGTTTGCCACTGGCAGTTTTTCATTTTATTCTTTTCTAACCCATAGTGGCCTGCCACACCCTGTTGTTTTTTGCAAAGCCCGGCAGTATAATAAGTCCTTCACTGTTTACTGAATTCATCTGTTGTTTGCCATTTCTCTGTGATGAATGTAGGTGTGGCATGGATTTGTGTCTTTATGCCTCTCTCTCCTGCACTCTCTCTATCTCTCTCTCCCTCTCCCTCTTTTACACACACACACACACACACACACACACACACACACTAAATCATGTCCAAATCATGTTGTAACAATATCCAGCCACTGTGAGTAATATGAGGTTTCCCCAAAAATGTGCAAACACATGGTATTATTGCTTGTAGGAGGGATTGAATGTTTAGCAAGACTATTAGTCATCATTTGCTTTACAATATTTTATATATATCATCTGCAAAACTGACTATATTCCTAGAACTTTCAACATTACCACAACAACCTTTCAATAACCAAGCAACCGGTATTATTTCAAATGTTTTCTATATAGTTTAACAACTATACAACATTTGCCTGAAGTTTATTAGAGGAGGACTATCACTCAGACTTGTCTCCTTTGGGGGGCCCAAATTCTTTTTCAATGCTGACATAAATGTTCCCTGATCAGATTAAAGAGAATGTCCTCTGACCTGAGTGCAGAGTGCAATGAAGGTATTCCAACCATTTTTTTGCCAATATTTCTTTTTTAATCACAACTGACAACATAAGCAGATTCCTCTTTAAAAAACTAAAATCAATGTTCAAAAACCCTTGCTTAAATGGCATTTAATGTTTTTTAGTAAACCTTCCTATTCAGGGCATTTGGTGCACCCCTTGCAAAAATCTATGTTATTTAAATTTTTTGCTTAATAATAATTTAACACATCCTCTATGAAAAACCTTTGCACTTTTTAGGCTGGCTAAAAATGTATATATGACATTATTAACTTTTAATGTACTAAAACATGGTAAAAATATGAAATGTCATTACTTCTAGAGATATTCTACGCATTTCTATTAAAGTAAAATTCAGTAAATAATAAGATAATATGCCTGATATCATGCTGAAGTTTGTTACCTGTAGATAATTAATGTATTTGTACTTTAATCAGTTACATGGAAATATAATATATATGTTTATATGATGGAAATAAAACATGGAATTCAACTATGAACTCAAACATTTGCATACAACTGTGTATTCTTCTCATGACAATATAAATTGTTTTTATTAATTATTGTTCAAATATTTTGTGCTTGAAAATGACAGTAGTATAAAATATATTTTGCAAATAGTACTTCAATTATCTCAACCATTTCGCATATCTACCCAGTACAGTATGGTAGGGTAGAAGAATCAACATTTAATAAAATAATTATAGTAAATTGATGTTTTGATGACTAATTGTCAATGCATGACCTATAAATGTAATAACAGCCAAAAAACATGATAAAAATTATCAAGTTAGCATTACAAAACTTCATAGCAAAACCAATGTTGGTAGTTAAAGATTCAAAATGTCTTTTACCAGTAATAGTTTACAGGTTATAGTTTACTACAGTGATATTTCAAAGAACTGTATAAGTGGCCTCCTTGTCTGTGTGGGGGTGGGGGGATGAGGGGTGTTTACTTTTCTACCACAATTCAATTAAGAAAGTTGACTTCTCTGCACTCCATTTATGGTTCTTTTGATGAAATGCAATGTCTCAGTACTGTTTACAAAGATGCAGCCCCATATCATTATGTTCCCACGTACCTCTGTACTCTACTGTGGGTGGAGTTTTTGAGTGCAACTATTCTGCATTAAACGCAGTAACAAGTCAAGTAATTGCCATTGTTGCTATTATTGTTATTATTATTATTATTATTGTTATTGATGTTGGTTTTGATTACATTTTTGGAGAAATATCTGAACTTAAAAGTTGTATTAATTCTGCTTTGTATTAACTGAGCTGGAAGTATTAAACACTTATCACACTTATATTTTAGCAGAAAAGCATTGAGTGGGATTTTGGAATTTCAATGTTACCACTGCACTGAATTGCTTATTGTTCCATGTAACTGTTGTTTCTGCTACATTCAACTCGAGAGAACACAGAGAACTCAATCGAAGAATTGCACTCATTTAGAGTGACTGCTGCATCTCCCTTCCTTTCCGTTTGTCTGAGAGCGTATTGTGAATCATACATGCTGTTTGGTAGATTTAGTCACTGCGAGTTTATAAAGTAACACAACAAATCATTGTTTAATCCCTCTGTGTTCATAATCTGAAAGGCAGTTACATTTATGAGTGTATTGTTATTCTTGTGTTAGAGTTCACTATAAACATCCTCAACTTTACGCAGATTTATTAGACCTTATTACAAGCCATTCTCTATTTAATACAGGGAAATTGTCAATGTTTTATTTCCATATCATATTTAATCGTACAGTTGTTAATTTATTGGAAAAACATGCAAAAAATTATACTACTACTGTATATTCACTGGTCAAAAAAATAAAGGGAACACTAAAACAACACATCCTAGCTCTGAATGAATAAAATAATTCAGTTTAAAATCTTTATTTAGTAGTGGAATGATTATCCCATGGAGGCCTGGATTTGGAATCATACTCAAAATCAAAGTAGAAGTGCCAAGTTCAAATGAGGCTCAGTAGTGTGTGTGGCCATCCTGAGCTGCACTACCTGAGCAACTTGTGTGGGTTGTAGACACCGCCTCTATGGTACCTCTATGGTGAGAGAACTGACCAAATGCAAAAGTGATCAGATCAGCCAGAAAGGATGAGAACAAAGAAAAGGGGTGTGGTCACCACCTGCAGAAGCACTCCTTTATAGGTCTTGCTAAGTACCTCTCATATCTACCTGTTGTCTGTTTGCTTCCTAACTGGACTTGTTGATTTCCCAGAAGTGAGGTTGACTTGTAGTTACATTTACATTGTGTTGTTTAAGTGTTCCATTATTTTTTGAGCAGTGTATTTTATATAATAAATATATTCTTAGCCTTTGACATAGTACACTGACATTAAAATACACACTTACCTATTTAACTAGTAATAATTAAAGTTAAGCATGAAAGACCCTGTAAACAAACACTAAACAATACTTTTTATTATTATTATCATTATTATACTTTTTACAGGCGGCACAGTGGCTTAGTGGTTAGCATGTTCGCCTCTCAGCGCTGGGGATTCCTGGTTCGAATACCAATCTGGGTGAATTTTCCATGTTCTCCCCGGTAAGTTTCCATGTTCTCCCTAACCCTCTCGACCCTCGTGGAGGATTAAGCGGAAGATTATGAATAAATAAATTAATATTTTTTACAACCCAAGGGATTGTGTAAACGGTGTTCTTGGAATCTACATCCAGCTTTATTACAAGGTATTAAGCAATAAAGACCTCCAGGTAAATTTGGTTTGTGGGATTGTGTAGAGTAACAACTTGGCAATCAACGTACTAAAGTATGAAATTGGTTATCAGCAAAAACATAATCTTAATCTAACTTAATCTAGCCACATTTGGGACTTTCAGTCAGGAGAGAAAAAAAAGTACATCTACTTTCAATTCTTTTTTTCTCTCTCTTTTTTTTTTTTTAGTATCAGGACCCATAACAACGGTAACCAGCCTCAGGTAACAAACAAGCCCAGGTGATAAAGGTGGGAAACCTATAACAGATTTGTTTACAACAAAGTTAAAAATAATTCTGCCTCAATTTCATTTTAGTGTCCCTTTTCTGAAGAAGTTTTGTCCATTTTTAGCAGCAATGTTTTAGTGCGTATATCTTCAAAAACAATCATTTAAGTACAGTTCTTTTTAGATCCCATAATGGACGCTCGATGTGGTTTGACTTAATCAGTAAAAAATCCATGATCGCTTTCACTTGTGTCCATTTCTGCCAATTCATATGGAAACACAATCCTGAATCGTCTGAATTCTGGGACTTGGAGACGTCTAGGTACAGATGTAAGTATGGGACAATTGCACTGAAAATAAAATAAAAGAGCTCATCAGATCATCTACCCCACTAACTGACCGTTGTAATTATTCGTTGAGGTAGAGATATGTGTTTTTGATTTTCTTCGTAAATGTGGTATTGTGGATATGACCAGACATCTTTAACTCTGTCAAATCTGTCACACGCATATCCATTTAAGACTTTTGTGGTCTGGTCAGACTCTTTGCAAAATATATTCTACCCGACATACTTTTTTAGAGAGAACAGATATTTAAATAGCCCCACTTTCATATATTTATAAAAACTGAGATTTCTAACTGTGCTGTCATTATCAAACATTTCATATGCTCATGCTTAATTTGTTTACAAAGGCCTACCAGTCACGCGATTTCTTTTTCTGTGTGTTAAGCACTCTGACCTTGGGCTAAATTTGGTGGTACACTGTTCTTGGCAACGATCTTCAAGGCACTTTATTTGTAATCAAATATTCTTACTGTAGAAAGATACAAATAGTAAGGGTTTTAATTCTTTACCACCAACGTTTACTGTACATTTATTAAGTTATAGCTGATGAAAACAATGGTCTAAAAACTTAAACTGGCAAAAGTTTTGTTCTCTTATT
>JAOUQT010054044.1:0-10723 GCA_025769995.1 Xyliphius kryptos | reverse complement strand
TGCAACATCAAACTACATCAATATAAATATTATTTTATATATAAATTAAAAATAGGTGATAAACTCGCAAAGACCTATTTTTATATAACTGAAAACAAAGAGTTAATACAATATACAGTATTGTATACATTTTATACCATAATTATTTGTTTAGAACTTGTTTAAGATATTGCATGTATAAGGTATGTATGTTTTGTGTATATATGTGTGTATATATGTATGTGTGTATATATTATTGTTATATCAATCTTATATATTATTGTTACTTATAGAATTATGTATAAGATGTATGTTTTGTATGTTATATATATATACTCTATATATTATGTATATATTGTTATATTATTATTGTTAGTTATAGAAATATGCATTAGATGTATGTGATGTATACATTATATATTACTGTTATATCATTACTGTTATATAGTATTGTTAGTTATAGAATTATGTATAAGATGTATGTTTTGTATGTTATATATATACTGTATATATTATGTATATATTGTTATATTATTATTGTTAATTATAGAAGTATGTATTAGATGTATGTTGTGTATATATTATATATTACTGTCATATCATTACTGTTACATATTATTGGTAGTTATAGAACCATGTATTAGATGTATACAGATTACATCACCCAAATAAGGATGGGTTCCCTTATGAGAGTGGTTCCTCTCAAGGTTTCTTCCTTACATACTCAGGGAGTTTTTCCTTGCCACCGCTACTCATCTGGGATAAAATGAGCTGCTTTGGGACAATGTCCATTGTTTAAAGTGGTTTATGAATAAAATTGAATTGAATTGAAATTGAATATTGCATAAGGTGACGATGGTGAGTCTAGGTCAGATGTACAGTATATATGCATTATTACAAGTTTGTAGTCAAGTGTAATATTATCACTTTTTAATATAAATCTCATATTAATCCAATAGTTGCCACAAATTAACAGATACTATGAAACCTTTATAAGAACCAAATAGAAATCCAGCACTTTACTGATCCATTCACTATACTGTGAATGTTAACCCTCGTCCTTGCAAGCTTTTAACTGGGGCAGTGATGCTATTAACTCGAAGCCATGTTTATCACATGTAAGCACCATTAAGCACACAATCATGCTTGCATGCACTTGCACAATCAACACAGAAACAGACTGCACACCGTCACAGTAATCTTATAAACATTTTCCCTGAAAGTACTAGTTTTTCTAGCCGCCCCAGCCCCTGAGCAAATGTATTGTTTTCTCTAAGACAACAAAAAAAGAAGAAATTGTGAATGAACTATGAATGTTAATGTAAAGTTTGTGGAACAAGTTTGTGTTAATCACATTTATTGTTAGGTAGTTATTTTGTTGATACAATAAGAATGTGTGCTGGTGAGAAAACCAGTCAAATGTAGAGAACAGATGAGAATGAAGCAGTCTGTCTAGTGCTATGCTACAATAAAGGCACACACTGGAAAATGCAGGCCTCAGTGCATACAGTAATGAAGTAGTGAAACTGTCTGGACTGCAGAGCTTGCAGTTCGGCTCAGAATGATCCGATAGAACATCAGTGTTAATATGTCTACAGTGAACAAAAGCATGGGCTTTGTGTCCATGTGTGTGAATAATATTAAGGTAAGATTGAAACCTGACTTTGTAAAATATTGTGGGTTATAATTAGCGCACACAGCAGTTGGTGCTAAAATGCAAAGCATCTTGGCTAAGAACTAGTGTGGTTCTTTGTATTTTTCTTTATTCTGAAGAGTGACAATGAGAGATTAAATATCATAGTTTATTTCGGGTTGTTGGTAACATCTTTTAATCTCTTAGTGCAGTATTGTAAGCTCATTTCAAGCCATGTTCACTACTTCATATCAACATTAGATATCTATAGTTGAACATATTCCACAATGATTATTCATGACTTAGATTGAAGTAAACACTTAGGACCAAATATTTATTCACACTAAAACCTATAATTTTGTCATTTAGCTTGAATGTGTTAGCATTATTTACATGAAAAAGTGATAAAAAACTAAGAATCACCTTTTTTTTTACTTTAATAATATCTCCATGAATGCAGAAAATTAAAAATCAGCCAGAGCCAACATTTCCTGATATACTAAGGTCTTGACTAACTTTGGAGTATAATTGGAGCATAATTGTATTGTATACTTGTAAGTCACTTTCAGACTAATAAAATGATTTAAGCGGACACGGGGCAGTGTGGGTTGTAAAACTTTATGACGTGCCCTGTGTAAACAAGGGCATAGAGCCAAAAAGGGCAATTAAATCCCACCTTCTAGCTGGAGTTTTTCCTATGTTATACAGGTGCATCTCAATAAATTAGAATATCATCCAAAAGTTCATTTATTACAGTAATTCAATACAAACAGTAAAACGCTTATTATTTAGATTCATTACAAACACACAACATCAAACATGACATATTAGAATATAAACAGTGGTATTAAAGATGGCGTCTAAAGTTAAAACATTGTCAAGATTTTTTTACACCTTACTGTTAGTGGTATTTATGTCTAAAAATTACATGAGATCAAAATTTGGCTTTGACTGCCAGTTCCTGGTTAATTACTATTGCTAGCGTGTCTGAAATGATGCAACACAAACAAGGAAGAACAAGCAACCATTCATGCTAACCCCATCAGCTCCTGTAAGTTCGGCATCTATGTCCTAAAATAAACTGCTTGTACTTCACCTTAATAAATCTGATTTACTTATCACATTGATGGTTTTAAATAAACTTCAATTCAGCTGTTTTCTGAAGCTAATCTGACAAGCCTGAACTTGCACACTAGGTAGAACACAATTTCTGTACCAATTAGCATTGTGTTATAGAGTAAGGACCAGCAGGTGGGAACATGACAGCTTCACAAGAGAGGCATACACACACACAGAAAGATGGAGCCATCAATAACAAGCCAACATTCACTGCAGGTTAGCATTTTCACCATGGTCACATGGGCAACACACATAGCTTGTGTTGTATATTATCCACTAGCTACAGGAAGGGAAAGTAAATGGAAGTACCTAGGGAATTTCACCAAGAGGGAAATAATATTCCCTCATGTGTGTGTGTTACATGAAAGTGCTCTTAGGGCTAATGCCGAAGATGAACTTTCAATAGGATGGCAGCATTATTGTGTTCTCGTAGATTGCAACTAGCATTTCATTTCTTTTCATGTACCACTCTTACCAGCTCTGAGCATTCATATCTGTGATCTGAGTAATTTCAAATTTAAGAACTGCCAAAGAGCTACTAATTTGCCCTTATAATAGATCTTTTGTCCTCAAATGCTCAAAACCAGTATATTTTTACTAGGCAAGTTTTTTAAATGGCAAATTATTGATATAGAACAAAAATATTTAGCCTTTTACGTTATTGTAAACATAATGTCTTGCTTGTTGCCTCTACCTGAAAAAATAAACATGTAAATACCATTGTGTGTATTGCTAATGCCAAACAGGTACACAAACAAAATTAAAGCCCCTCAAGTAGTGTAACTTTTACTTTTTGGGTATGGGATTAAATGTTTTTTCTTTCTTTTAAGATGTCTAATCAAACATTATCTGAATTATCTTTGAAATAACAGGGACTTTGTACATTTTGTAGCCACATTGTGTAACATAGGGTAATACTGAAATAGGGAAACAACCGCTAGTTTCACATAAAGTGGCCCACACAATCCAGTATTCACTGCCGTCATCTGATAAAGTTCACAGGTAGACATGTAGACTGTTCTGATCCTCAACAATGAAAATGGTATGGCATATATAGAATTAATATTTAGATCTATTGATTCACTACCTTTTTAGACAATCCAGGTCTTTGAATACAAGGTGTGAAGAATGAAAACAAATGGGTGTTTCTTTGGCAGCACACTAAAATGTGTTTACCCAAATGGTACTTACTGCTTAACAGAACATTATATGAATAATATGAATTAAGTGATCCTGTGCTGTATTCAGTCTCAGTGTATATGCACAAAGTGTCTGTTTGCTCTTATTGCCGGAGCTGCATCTATTAAGCTGATCCAGGATCACCAACTATCCTAGACAATCAGATTTAGCATGTCTCTATGACGTCAATACAATGTCACCTAATTTAACCGAAAACTCGATTTGGATTAAACAAGTCTGACTTTCTCATTAGAAAGTAATCTGCTGTGTTTTTTGTGATTTACTACAATTAAAATCCCTAAACCTAACTTAACTCTAAACCTAAACCATAATCCAAACCCTTATTTTAGCCCTAAAAATGATCACTTTTCTTAATGGTTAATATTGGGTAGTCACAGACTGCACTGTGCATGCATGAACAAGTTTTTTATGGTTGAAGTTTCAAAAATGTCATTAAGAGATGCTAAATCTGGTTAGTAAGTACAGTTGGTGATCCGGGATCAGACTGATAGATGGAGGTCCAGGGACTAAATTAAACCAGATTGTTTCTGAATACATAGTGACTGAACCATGCACTTTTTAAGACCATAATTTTGAGATGTTCTATATAATGCAGTGAAGTAAAACAGCAGTCCTAGCGTCAATGTAGAAAATATGACAGGGAAGGAATTATGACTAGAACAGCAGGTGCGCTATAATTTCACATTACCCAGCCAAAGGCATTATGTGTGCATTGTTATGCACGCAAACTTAATTTAGTACTTAAGAAATATGCAAATTTGCAAATATGCTAATCTGGAGTGAAAAATAGCTTTTACAGTTCTTCAGTGCAGTACATTAATAGTGAAGTTGTGTCTGTTACGTATCCAACAGCTTTTTTTAGTGGTAGATTCAGTAATCATCTGATTTAAACATTCAACATTCAATACATTAGTTGTTTAGCAAATGGCTACAGAAAGAACAATAGAAACCATATGTTCTACACCTACACAGAGCAACACTATGGCATTTTTTCCCATCTTTTGTTTTTGGCACATGTTTTACACCAGATGCAACCCTTACCATTTCAGGCTTAAGACCAGACAATTTAGCGTCTCTAATCCACCTAGCATGCATGTCTTTAGACCGTGGGAGAAATCTGGATGAAACACGGGAAGGACATGCAAACTTCTAACAGAAATTTCCCAGGTTGACACACCTAGAAATTAAACCGCATGAGGAGACAGAACTACCACTGCGCCACCGTTCCACTCAGAGCAACCGTATAGAATCTGAGCCACAATTAGCTGAAGTAAAACAAAACCCTACGCTTTATGTAACTTTTAGATATCGATATATTGCCCATATTACAATAATACATTAAGTAAGTAAATATAAATTGTATGATTGATTTTTATTTATGAATGAAGTACTGAGAGAAAAATATGCTCTCAACATTTCTTATACATTTTTTTATGATGAATGAACCGAAACGTAAACAATTCAATTGTCTTGGAATAAAACCTTTTTACATTCTTTTGAAATTAAATAATGAAATTTTAAAAATTTTGAAATTCTTGAAATTCTTGAGATTATTAAAAACTTTTTAGTGATAGGATTTATTATGGAATCTTAATATAAGTATTCAGCCTATGTACAATTTTCAAAAAGCTGACGTCTCCCAAAAAAGTAGGTAGATTGACAATTTATAAACGTAAATTCTTTCTAAAATGTGCTTGCATTTAAAAATGTCTAAATTAAACCAAGGCAATAAAACCAATATACAATACTGTATATATACAGTATATCCACATGGGGTCTCGGAAACCTACGTTAACACGGGGAGACCAGCAAACTACAGACCAGGTAGTCCTACCCAGGGATCAAACCCGGGTCCGTCTTGCTGTGAGGCAACTGCACTACCTACTGTGCCACCCATAAATTAATAATAGTAAATAATTAATTAATAATAGTCAATAAATAAGCTTATAATGTTGACTTCCAGCAAGCACTTTTACCAGTATTTCAAAGATTATGAACGTAAATCGTAACAATGCCATAACCATCTCAAGGGTGTGCGGAATGGCATAGTCACTATCCCTCTCTCTGACATGCCAGTCACATGTAGGGTATGTAGCTCAGAGTAGATTTTATTAAGTATGGAACTCTGCTCTGTGAAGGTTAGCAGCAGTTTTAAAAGCTGTGGTGACTGACCTCACTGAAGAAGTTATTTTTTTTCAATTTCCTCAAAAGTCGTCCATTGCCCTTCATTTCTGAAAATCTGAATAAATATTTAAATATTATTATAGTGCTGCCAAGCGACTAAAAGGTAATCAAATGAATTACATGCAGTGTGATTAATTAATTGTTCTGGAGAATCAATTTAACTATCCAACAGAACTTAGTAAAATTAAGTAGCATGAGGTCAAGACACTAAACTGCTAACCAAAAGATGAGTTCAAATCCCACTTCTACCACACTGCCTCTGATGGGTCCATGAGTAAGTCCTGCAATCTTCAAATGCTCCGTTTTATGAAGAGATCAATGTAAGACTCTTCTGCCAAATGCCATAAATGTATGAAATTAAATACATCTCAATTCAGTCATAAAACTGTTTATACACAGTTTCAGTGTATATATTGTTAGACAGTGGTTTAGTGATGGGTAATGGACAGATGCATAAATAAGCACCAAATCTGTCAGATCAAATCTGTCAGATCAAATAATACATCAAAAAGGAAAAAATAAGAGGTAAAATGCATAAAGGATAAAGCTACGCAGCAATGTTCTCTAAAACCCCAATTCAAATGAAGTTGAGATGTTAAATAAAACATAAATAAAAATAGAATTTAATCATTTGCAAAACCCATATTCAATTAAATACACCAGAAAAATAAGATATATAATGTTAAAACAGATGTATTCACACATTTTAAATTTGATGCCTGAAACATGTTCCGAAAAAGTTGGGACAGTTGCAAGTATAGACTGTTGATGAATGCTCAAAAAACACCATAGGTAAACAGGTTAATCAGGTATTCAAGGCTCAGTCATTCACAAGCAAGGATGGGGAGAGTTTTACCACTTTGTGAACTGCATGAGCAAATTCTCCAACAGTTTAGGAAAATGTCAGCATGCAATTGCAAGAAATTTATGGATTTCATTATCTCAGTCCATAATATCATCAAAAGTCTCAAAGATTCTGGAGAAATGCAAGTTAGCGGCAAGGCCAAAACTAACAATAAATGCCTGTGACCTTCAATCACTCAGCTGGCACTGTATTAAAAACCAACATCATTCTGTAATGGATATTACCACATGTGCTCAGAAACACTATAGAAAATCATTATAAGTGAACATAGTTTATCACTCCATCTGCAAGTGAAGGTTAAAACTCTGTAGTTCAGACCTGTCTCCAAAATGTGTGGCTCATTATGAATCGGGTGACAATCATGAAATGTGACAATAGAGACCCCGGACTGTAGAGCAACTAAGGTACATCAAGCAAGAATGGGAAATAATTACACCTACAATGCTTAAACCATTAGTGTCATCAATTAGTTTTCCTAAACGCATACTGAGTGTTGTTGAAGAGAAAGGTGATGTAACACAGTGGTAAACAAGTCCCTGTCCCAAATATTTTGGAACCTGTTTCAGGCATCACATTCAAAATGAGTTAATATTTGAAAAAAATGATCAAGTTTATCCATTTGAACATGAAATATCTTGTATTTGTAGTGTATTCTGTTAAATATGGATTGATAATGATTTGCAAATCATATTCTGTTTTTAATTATGTTTTATTCAATGTCCCAACCTCATTGGAATTGGGGTTGTAATAATGGTTATAATATTACACATGCAATAAAATAAGACTGTTAGTTGACAGCTTGGAGTGTGTTTTGTGTTACACTTTGTCCGTAAATTGTTTATAGGAAATATGCATTATTGATAATAACTTAATACTAAATACAGAAGAATGTTTCTGTAATTATTTTTCATTAAACTGAATAAGAGTCCAGGACACTGTTTCAAACAGATGTTGCTGTACGGTTGTATGAATGCTTGGTGTGTGTGTGTGTGTGTGTGTCTACGTGTCTAAATGCATGGACAGTTTTCTCTATCTGCTACTCGGTGCATTGCTAAACCTCAGCTCAGTTGAACACAGCATTCACTTTTAGGGGCAAGTAAGTAGCATATACACCAGGCTATAACCAATCAGTACTAAATATATTGTGTAGTATCACATTTATTAGAGTTTGTTGTGCATTAGTGTATTATTTATGTCTATTAGCTGCTTATTAAAACAGTTCCACCTTCTCTAAGGAGCCACATATAAGAGAAAAGACCTTTAACTTGACATTGGGGTTTATAATAAAAGTAATACTGTATGTCTGGTTACATAGTGCATGTGTAATCATGGTTTACAATATTGGTTGACACATAGACCATTTTAAAACAGAAATTACTAAATAAATTCAGACAAACACATTCCGACATTTTTGGATAATTATCATAATTTTAGCCCTATAACATTCTAGAATTCAGCATCCAGGAATTTCTAGGGAAGCCAGTAATTGTAGAAAATGTAAAACAAATAATAATAAAATAATACACATTTTGTCTACTGATCTTTACTATATATGACATTTCTGTATGATTCCAATAAAAAAATCATTTTAATAACCAAATTGCCAAATTTCATTTTCAAGCACAGGTCCCGGGTTTGATTTCTGAATGGTATAGTCTGAATCCTTTTCGTGTGGATGTTCTCCCCATGCCTGCGTAGGTTTCCTTTGGGCGCTCCGGTTACCTCCCATGGGCGTAAAAGATCCTGTTGACTAATTGGTGTCGCTAAATTGCCCTTAAATCTGACATGATACAAGCGACACCCCTATTCCACAAACCAGGTTTACTTTTTATCCTTAATTATTAAGCCAGACAGCTGCAGTGGAAATGAAAAACTCCCTGGGAAGATAAGAGGAAGAGATCGTGAGAGGAACTAGATGCAAAAGGGAATCCATTCCTTATTCCGATGATAACAGATTTAACAGTCTGTAGGAAGAGTCTGTAACTTTGTGTGAAATAGTATAAACAGAAAACAGTACATACAGGAGGAACGGCCATTCAAAGTAACATGGACTCCCACAAGATGTTGATCATCTGGATGGATCAGGCAAGTGTAGGTCAGTTTTATTTAATTGTACCAGCATAACATTTGCAGACACTTTTATTATATATCCTCACTTTCTATATTCTGAGTATGTCTATAATGCATGGATGGCGTGGATGTCTATAATATACAGTATATACAGGTGAGGCCTCTGCCGCACTGAAGGTGGTGTACATAAGCCGACATGTTTATGTTTAGGCTTCAGAAAAACATATAGTTACCTATACCTTTAGCAATGTAAATCTTTACCTCTATGTGTGTGTAAAGAATAATATACAAATGTGCTCATATACGAATACCAGTTATAATGTGCAAGTCAATAGCCTCTCTATTAAATCTATATATTGGTAAATCGGTAAATCTGCCTCAACAGCCACTATACTCACCACATCACTGTCAACAGAGTGAGCATTCATCGATTTTTCTGAAATACCCATTTGCATTTATAACTACAAAGAAAAAATTTAGTACAAATATACAACGCATAGTAACATAGCAAAAAATCTAGAGCGTATGCCATTAGTTGTGCTGCTAGCATTATTCTCAGCTGCCCGTGAGTCATGAGGATGATTCTAGTCTTTTTATTTTTGTTTCGTTTCTCTGATTCAGTGTTTTCTGGCATCCCACCAGACGTGCAGCCCCGCTGTCAATGCTCATTTCATTACAGTGCCTCTGATCCGTAATATCCACACATCACCCCGACACTGATGTAGTGTGTCAGGCACTCGAAGCTATGGCAATTTCTTGCACTTCTTTCCTTCTCACAGCTTAAAAGCGAGGTGATTTGGCTGGCTGAGAATAATAGGCACTCTTCCTGCTCACATCCGTTTTGTCAGTGTCATCAAACTATTTGGTTTCAGAAAGATAAAGATAAAGTCATTCTGCTTGTTCTATGTTGCTGAAGGACAGGGTGAGGGTGGTTGAAGGAATCTACAAGAGTTTGGCACGTAGAAAAACCCATCTGCACTCCCAGAGGAGATCAGGTTCTCCTGACTCCTGTCTTTCTGGACAGGTTCAGTGTTGCCCACACGGAGAAAATGGATACCAGCTTGATCGAAAAAAAGCTTCTAAATTACTGCACACAGATTTCCCTTTCACGTTTGACAGCAAAGATTTTAATTGGTAAACACACTGCAATCTGATCCATATACATTTCACCACAAATGCTCTGCTGTAATTTAGAGTAAAAAAATCTCTGGTTGTAAAGCCGGCAAGATATGTTACTACGGTCACGTTATGAGGCTCCAATATGGACTTAGACAGGGATTTTGACAACATGGATCACTGATAATAACCTGTATAAACAACATTACAAAGTGGTCTGGTTTATCAGTGGCCAGACTACTACAAGCCACACGAGACAGAAGCCATTGACGAAGGCTGATTCATTTGTGCTGGCAGCCATCACAAACTGATGACAGCATATGACATGACATAAAAGCTAGCATCAGTAAAGTGTCCAGAATTCTGAGTATTTGTGCTTCTCATATCAACCACATCTAGAAATTGAATGAATGCAATGAATTCACTTGAGCTGATACATACAGGGGTTAGACAATGGAACTGAAACACCTGTGATTTTAGCATGGCTAAATTGGACAAGCCTGATGGCCAATCTTCATTAATTGCACATTGCACCAGTAAGAGCAGAGTGTGAAGGT
>JAOUQT010054033.1:0-10723 GCA_025769995.1 Xyliphius kryptos | reverse complement strand
CAGGCGTTGTAGGGAGATTATACAGGCACGTGGAGGACACACACACTACTGAGCCTCATTTGAATGTGTCTTGAGAAGTTTCCACTGAAGTTGGATCAGCCGGTCATTTGATTTTCCACTTTGATTTTGAGTTTGATTTCAAATCCAGACTTTCAAGGGAGAATCATTTTGATTTACATTTTGTTCATTTTGATGTTCTTTTGTTCTCAAAGCATTCCACTATCTACTACATAAAGATTTCCAACTGAAATATTTTATTCATTCAGATCTAGGATGTGTTATTTTAGTGTTCCCTTTATTTTTTTGAGCAGTGTACTTTTGGCAATATGGTGTAGGTTATATTATAATCAGGTGTAATTTATGAAAAAATAAACATCTATTATTTGAAAACATTGGGATCCATTATTTAAAAGTAACAAAGCAACAGTTACACCATCAGCCAGCCACACGGGTGCGCAACTCTGATCACAAGCAAACTGCCTTCAAAACACTGAAAATAATACTCAATACATTTACCAGTTAATTAAAGCAGAACCTCACGTGTTTAAATCACATGATAATCACAAATGAGGGCTATTAAGATGCAGTTTTGGCTGGGAGCGCAGTGTCGTCTCACTTCAGATGTTGTCGACAAACCGATTAAGACTAGCTCTAAGCTCTCTGGAAAGTGCTTTGCCTGCCATGCGTGGAAAAACAGCAGCGAAAACACCGCTGGAAGATGAAGCGGGAAGATAAATCAGGCAGTCAGGCCTGTTTTGCAGTCGCTCGCCCCGTATCCCCCCGCGTTCAGGTTCGGGGACTCGTCGGTAACCTAATCTCATTTGTACGGCGTGACAGCTTATTTGCAACTTTGCTTACTGGCAATTTTCTAATTTTCCCTGCGAGTGCTTCCTCGTCGCTCTCTCCCCGGCCCCGTGGCTCGGGCGCAGAGCCGATCGAGACGACAAGCTTAAACCCATCTGAAAACAATTTAGCCTGGTCCCGGCATTAAGCCTCCTCTCCAGCCATCAATCAAGCAGCAATTAATGCCTTCGTCTCCTGCTACAGTGACAGCCTGCGAAGTGGGGCTGCTACAGGGAGGCACGGTGGGATGAGTAAGCACGAGGAAGCCCAATGTAAACACACGGCAGCTTTTAGCACCATGTGCTTTGGCACATTAGTGTAAGTATGTCAAGAGGTGCCAGTGGATGTGTGGGCATTGTCTGTGTGATGCAGGCTGTTTCAGATACAGACACAAAGGGGAGGAAACAGAACAAACACTTCAATCAAGTCCCCTATTCTCATGGGTTACGCTCTCCCTGCTAACGTAAGCTTAATATTTTGGGGATCGGATATCCTGTTGCACATGCGGTTGAGAGCTGTACAACTTCCTTTGCAAATTTTTTTTTTTTCCCAGTGGGCTGTGGTGACCTGATGATGGACGGGATAAGCCCCAGTACTGCTATTTACACTGTTATGAGTCATTGAACAAGGCCCTTAGCCCTGGGTCACCTGGATCATAATGTGAGGACCTCTGTGAGCCTCTCCAAATAAGGTTAGACCAGCGCCCTCACTAACTCACTGCTAATACTCCCTCATCCCGAGTACCTACAAGGCTGAAATCTGGCATCATAGTTCCCTATCATGGCCTTGGAAAAGCTAAGTACTTCTCACCTTCCTACGTCTGACGGTTCATTTGATACCACCATCAAAGACCTCATGTTTTTTTCCAAGTACCTGTAGATCAGAAACTTGGCTTCTTTATTCCCTAGAGATAAATGTTCAGGTTCCTACGTTCGATTGTTTGTTCGCTATCGCCATCCAACGCAACACCTCTGATGGACTGGCGCTGGGCGAGTACCTACAAACTGAAACTATGCTCCGTCATTCCTTATGATGTCCTTGGAAAACCTTCTGATGAATTCCTGTAAGATTCATTTCAGATGTTTAATCGCCCCAAACCCTCTCTCTATAATACTAATTTAAAATATATAAACTCCAAACACCATTACTAACTGCCTTTTAACTTTCACTTTGTATTCCGTTAGTTAATTCACATAAATGAACCTTGACCTTGACTCTGCACATCTCGGTTGGGTTTGATTTGGATGAGCGGATGAACAAAATCCTAAAACTTAATAGAACTTATTGAATTAATAATACAATTTTTGTTTTACAGTGTCATTTAAAGCAATCTAGCACATTCTAGATCATTTTCATGGCACACAGCAGTTAAACAGTGGTGATGATCAAAAGCTCAGAACAGATGTGTCATCTGCGTTTGAAACCATACGTTCTGGAAAGAATATCCATCACACAGCCGTGTTTTCTTAAAAATCACTGACTCAGGGTGGCAGATGGATAAACCGGGTGTCATAAAGCTGCTCCACATCAAAAACCATTGCATCCGTTTAAGAGTCCCACAAAGATCGGTACTGGGACCTTTACTTTATACGTTTACGTATATCATTAGTAACTGAATGGTGCCAGTGCAGAGTTACCCATGCCCACCCAGGACAGGTCGCCAATCTATCATTGGGCACACACACTCACACACACTCACACACACGGACTATAGGGGCAATTCAGAGCAGTCATCCATCCATCCATTATCTTCGGCTTGTTCCTCTACTTGGGTATAATCCATTGGTGGGCACGCACTCACACAAACATACACTATACAGGGCAATTTGTATCATTCCATTTACCTTGAATCCATGTTTGTGGACTGTGGGAGGAAACCGGAGAACCCGGAGGAATCCCACGCGGACACGGGGAGGACATGGAAACTCAACCCAGATTGGGTTTCAAACCGGAAATCCACATTGCTGAGAGGCGAACGTGCTAACCCCTAAGCCACCGTGCGGCCCTGACTTCTAACTTAATAAACTAAAAATAAACCTTATGTTCAGTTTTAAGATTAAAAAGACTTCCTTATTTGGTTTTCTATTCTTCGCTACCCATGAATCATCATGTCTCTGTGTTACACGCTTGTCGACACGGCTACAAAACGGCGCTCCGTTCTGTACAGAGTGTCTATTAAATGCTGTAATTATAAATCCTCATATTGACCTTGCAAATATAAAAGTAAACTATAAATCAGTTTAAAATTAGAACTCATCCACAGACGCAGCCACACTGCACCTTACAGAAAGAGCCTGACTATAAACAAGCCTTCTTTAATCTATATATATAACAAGCTAGCGGAAAGCTGAAAGGCAGTTGTGTTTGAGTGAGTGATGGCGTTTGGAGGTTATATATTTAAATTATTATATTATAGAGATTATTATAGAGTGAGGGTTTGGGCCGATTAAACATCTGGAATGTATATGTGGAATGTATATAGTGTGAGATGGAACTTCGGCGTCCACGCGCTCAGTTTCTTACAGGTATTTATCAGTAGCTTTTCCAAGGACACCATAAGGAACCACATTTCAGTATGTACTCGCCAAGCGCCAGTCCATCCAAGGTGTTGCGTTTGATGGCCATAGGGAACAAACGAACACAGGAAAGAGAGCTTGTTTTTCCAAGGACATGGTAGGTAGTCACGGTGCCAAGTTTCAGCCTCGTAGGTACTCAAGAAGGCCCCGATGTCACGCTGGAGAGTTCTTGCGTTCTGTGGTGATATTGAACAAATCATCAAATGTGGGAAGGTAAGAATTATGTTTTTTTAAGGACCTGATAGGGAACCACGGTGCCAAATTTCAGCCTTGTAGTTACTTTGATGTAACATTGGAGGGGTCTTGAGTTTGATGGCGATATCAAACAAACCATAGAATTTAGGAAAGTGAGAGGCAGTTACAAGGAGGAACCAATTTTCCGATCTGTAGGTACATGGGAAAGCCATGACGTGACTTGTGTTTGAAGCTGGTATTAAACGAAGGTGAGAAGGTGAGAAGTTCTCTGTTTTTCCAAGGACATGGTAAGGAATCACAACACCAAATTTCAGCCTCGTAGATACTCAGGAAGCGGGAGAGTTAGCGATGAGTCAGTGAGAGCGTTTGGCGTTTATAGGAGGTGGTATTCAGCAGCTCTGCAATGACAAGCTCTATAAATAAAAAACTTTTACCCATCTGAAGGAAAAGTCTTTTAAGTCTTTTAACTCTATTTAAAAGCTTTGGTTCTGCAGACACAGGCATGAAAAGATGAGAAGAGAAAAGGTGTACCAGCCGAGCATAAAACCCATGTCCCGGAGCTAGTAATCAAACAGCTCCACGTCGAGATCTAGACGTAAGATTACGCTAATGAATTCTAATTTGGATGTTTAGGCATGTAAATATTCCTCAGGCCCGCGATGCAGACAATCTGAGCCGGCGGTCACGCGTTTGAGATCGGCTGCGTGGCGACAGCGAGCGCTTTAACATGGTTTGAAGAGAGAAAAGTCAGAAAGTTTCAGAACCGCGCCACTGTGGCTGATTTGTTAATGTATCACGAAAGTCCTACGTCTGCTAAACATGGCGGCAGCCTGAAGTCTGGCCCTGGTTTTTTGTTTTTTTGCAGCACGCCCATACGATCCCGTTTTATTTCAAAGCCAACTTTATTTTCTGAAGACAGATGAGCGGAGTCCTCACTGAGCGCCGAAACAGATCAGCAGGTAATTCTTCAGACAGTTTGGTCTCCGTGGGAGGAAGATTAAAAAACACCAAATAGAAAATGGGAGGGTAAGTGTGAGGACAAGAGACAGGGCGCGAGAAAGAAGAGCTCTCCTCTGCGTTCCTTCCTTTGTTCTCAGCAGACAATTATGTTTTCGAAAAAGTATAAAAATGCCATGAGCTGATAAGTAGTTTGCTTTCTGAGAACAAAAGCACGGTGGGCAGAAAAAATCTGAAACCGTCGAGTCTTTCTTTGTACGGAAAAAATAAAGAGAGTTTCCAGGGATGATGATGATAATCCACCACGTGATGAAGGTCAGGGTCTCTTACAGAGACAAACTGTACTCTCTCACTCACATTAAAACAAAGACAGAAGGCAGAGTGAAAATAACACCGAGGAGCAAACAGCTACATGGACTACGTTTTAATCGGCTGCACATACGAACATTACATCTCTTATTTATCAGGAGACATGAATGCTGTAATCATCTAAATCAATAAAAAACTTTAAGTCACTCACAAATATCAACCTCTTAAAGAGAATCCGATGCTTTTTAGTAAACATCCAGGTTTTAGGGATTCATGGTTTTTCCAAAAACCCTGATTTATTTATTGTTTAGACGATTCTAAATTTCTTTGAGAATTGTGTTAGTGGAATTGTGTTTCAGCTTCGCCTACAATAAAATACACAATACAACATTTAAACTCCAGATATACACACTAAAATGTCTCAGTTTTCACTTTTTGGAGAGAAAAGAAGTACAAACTGCCACAAATACACAACTTTAATAAAAAACAAAACAAATGAGCTGAACCTGATCACAGAGGGAAAACCAAAAATCAGGGCAGATTTGTTGGTACCCCTTGGTTGGTGAAAGGAAATCCCATATAAGTTGAATCTGACAAAAGTAATAATAAATAAAAATGTTATGAAAACGAACAAATAAAAGTCCCACACTGCGTTTCAGCCGCGCTTCAACAGAATTATTTACATAATAAACTCATCAGGGCGGCACGGCGGTTTAGTGATTAGCACGTTCGCCTCTCACGTTCGTTAAATCCCGATCTGGGAGGAGTTTTCATGTTCTCCCCGTGTCCACGTGGGTTTCCTCCGGGTTCTCCGGTTTCCTCCCACAGCCCAAAAAACATGGATTCCAAGTAAATTGAATGCTACAAATCGCCCCAACTAATGTGTGTGTGTGTGTGTGTGTGTGTGTGTGTGTGTGTGTGTATGTGAGTGAGTATGGGCCCAGTGATGGATTGGCACCATGTCCTGGGTGGTTTTGCCCAGTGTCCGAGATGTTCTCCCCTGGATGGGGATGGGGAACCCCACTGCGACACTCATAGAGGAATAAGTGGAAGATAAGGTCCACGGCGGCTACAGTTCACAATTTTTTTGTGGCCCAGATTTAAATTGGCCATCCAGATCATGCGATTTAACACCATTGGGCTTTTTTTGGGGGGGTTTTTAAAGTCTAAGGTTTATTCCATTAAGCGCACGCCCTCCCGCGCCCTGCAGGCGGAAACTGAGTGCTGTATGAACGAAATTATGCCACAATAATGCAAAGCAGTAATGGAAACTTTCGACAAAAGAGTGTGAACGTGCCAGCAAAGCCGTAAAAGCCATTCACCCAATATACGATTTCATATATAACTTTATGAATTAATTAAAAATGTACATTTATTTATTATAAACCTGTGTTCTCTATTAAAATTACCTATTGCGTGAATTTTGGGACTTTTATTTCATATCAATAACAAACTGGACCATGTTTTTTATGTTTTTTTTGTACTGATTGTACTTTGGGATTCATTTAAACCGCTGCAGAACCCCGTGGTAATAAATAACTAACTCAATCCGGATGGTTTGTACGTTTATTTACAGCAGGCAGGTTAGTTGGTCGGTGTTGACTTTGGAACGCATTAAGAGTTACGGCCTGAGGCAACAGCCCAAAATATCTTCGGCTGACACGGGGTGACACCTGACCAGAGGAATATTATACAGCTAGAAAAAAATATGTTCATCCAAAGAGAAGATACAGGAATAAGGAAACGTGTATGTCAAACATGACATGGAGCAAAGAGGACATCCAAGGACACGGAGCAGGACGGATGAGGGCTCGCTGGGTGGTTTGTCTCTTCATAACTCCATCCAGTGCGTTAGTTTTCATCTCATCAGGTTTGTTTGGCTGCACCGAAGCTGTGACTCTGGGAGAACCTGACAGCACCTCTACCCACCACGATCACCTGACCTCTGTAGGACTGTCTGTCCTTGTCACGGGACACGTTAGGAGTGCTAAAAACCGCTAAAGCTAATTCCTTCTTCTTTTTTTGTTCTTAGTTGGGAGTCAGATTAATTGTAGTTCCTGGAACCTCATATAGGGGGACTCTTTAAAATCTACTTCAGGGTTCACACTTTCCCGGAATGAACCAATGAATGACTTGCGTGAGCTTCCATGCTGCAGCAGATGATTTTTTATTTTTAAATGGGGGGAGTGATGTGGGGGGGCTGGATCCAAGTGCCATAGGCCTCACAGTTCAGCTATTCGTACTCCATAAATAAAACAGTCCAACTCATGTGAGTGTGTACAGTTTCAACTCTTGTTTGAGATGTATTGGAACAGAGATTGTGTTAAATAAATCAACAAGTTATCCATATCTCTGGGTATGGTATAAAAAAACGGAGCTCATATTGTAATTTGGAGTGGTTCTGCGTGCCACACTGTCTCAGCGCGAGCTGTTCAGATCAGTCGTAACCCACTTCCTATTCATGCGTTATCAAACCCGCTCACAGAGAGCAGATACCTCCGTGGCATCAGTGCAAGAGCGAGAAATAAGCCCCTGAGTGAGCCAGACAGGAAGAGGTCATTCTGTTCTCCAAATTTTAGGGAGATAACGCTGCAGCTGCGGCCTAAGTCCTTTCCGCTTACAAGCGCGTGTCTAACAGCCTTATTATACTGTACTGTGTGAGAACACTGTGGAGTAAAACATGTGTCCTAATACTTATGGTACCTGCCTTGTTCACGTTAAACTGTACGACAAGTCTGCACATTTACACTCTAAACTTGTAAAACACGAGCGTATTGAACATTACACAGCAGAGCTAATAAAAATAATAATGACAATGTTTTTTTTCTCGCAGTGAGTGTACAAACCTAAAGTATGGAGCTCAAAAGCTGACGTTAGTATTTAGATGTGAATTTCGTAATTTTACGTATTTTTCAGCAAAATTCAATTTACAATTTTTAGATTTAAAAGATTTAGATGAAAAAAAAAAAAAAACAGATAAAAAATTCAGGCAGAAAAATAAATACTTAAAAAAAATTGATTCATATAAAAATTTTGTCATAAAGAAAATGTTGAATGGAAAAAAAACTCATAAGAAATCAAAAACAAAAAAAACTGATAAAAAAAATTCTGATAAAAAAATTCAGATGAAAAAAAAATAGACAGAAAAAATAATTCAGATCAAAAAATCAGATAAAAAAAAAAAAATTCTGATTCAAATCTCAGAATGCAAAGAACGACGAGCCCAGAGGTAAACATTACCCTGTACCAAACTTTTTAAGTGAAGGTACAGAAGGTAAGTTCATAATTAAATTTTTGTCTTCTCCTATAAACCGACAAATTAAGATTGAAGTGAGAATGATCTAATTACATATTTTAGCTTCTTCTGGATCTTTTCTGGAGATGATATTTGTACTTACTCATGAGCACTTGATCATTCGTCTCCTCCACGTCTTTCCTGATTCCAGAGAGCTTCAGTTTGCCTCCTTCAGTCAGAGCTGTGGACATAGCAGACATTTACTTCCACCTTTAACTCTCAAAGCAACAAGCATTGGTTGAGGTTCATCACTTCTGGTATCTTACGGTTTACCGTTTATAACATTTGAAGTGTGTAACATAATTACATGGATGGTTCCGATATCCATCCAGCAATCAGTCGCGATGAACGAATCGGAGATCCCGCCGTGATGCTACAGAAAATACAGCTCTGCAGCTTCACCTAAATAAATAAATACCATTCCATCCCATCCTGCAGTAACTGCTCTCTGAGACAATAAAATGTTTTTAACACAAATTTCAATGAACTGTAGGTCACCATGGTGAAAATACGAGTGAGCTCCAACCAAAAATAAAATCAGGACAAATACAACACCCTGTATTTAACCTGCTGCTGGTTTCAGACTCAGACTCAACTGGAGGGCTGGAAGTTTGTATGTATGTGAATGTAAATGTTAAACTAGCCGTGCTGCGAGAACCTGCTAATAGCGTGAAAGCTGAAAAGCGGTTGTGTTTGAATGAGTGATGGGGTTTGGAGGTTATATATTTAAATGAAGGTATTATAGAGTGAGGTTGGCGCAATCTGGTATATGTGCAATGTATATAGTGTGAGTTGGTACCACGGCGTCCACGCGCTCGCTTTCTTACGGGAATTTATCAGAAGGTTTTCCAAGGAAACGATAAGGAATGACGCGTTTCAGCTTTGTAGGTTCTCGCCATGCGTCAATCCATCGGGGGTGTTGCGTGCGATGGCGATAGCAAGCGAACAATCGAATGTAGGAAACCGAGAACCTGATCGGTGATGGGGATAGATCTATTTACATTGAGTTGAATCCTTAGGAGTGGAAGCTTAGTGGTCAGGGTGTTGGACAATCAATCAAAAGGTTGGGGGTCCACTGAAGTTACCAATGTGGGTTCTTGAGGAACACCCTTAACCCTCATTGTTCCAGGGTGCTGCATCAACCCTGTATTCTGACCCCAACCAAGGTGCTTTGGATAAAAGCGTCTGCTAAATGTAAATGTGAATCCGTCATTCCCTAAACTTGTTAATTAAGTGAATTGGAAAGAGGACAATGATTTTTTTTCTGAAATAATGACCATTGTTATTGTGCATTATGGGAAATAAAAAGCAGAGTTTAAATATCACATCAGTGTGTGTTAGTTAAACTGAGGTGGACCACAGGGGGCTAGGTTTGTTTTTAGGAGTGTTCTGCGGATACCAACCTCAAATAATCCCCCCCGACCCCCTCAAACCCTCCGCTCTTGTGAACTGTATGGTCTACCCAGGTTCTCATAAGGGGACAAAATTTTTGCTGTCAGTTCAGTTGCTGCTTCTCAAAACCCACAGAACATTTGACGTGTCAGCAAAAACACAGATGGAGGTGCAGCGTCCGATCCGACGTGTGTGCATGTGCACAAAGCATAGTGAGCTCACCATCAAGATCATATAGAGCCACCGTGCTCAGCCTCCTCTCGCTGTCTTTTTGGTTTTGTGGTCTTTTTGATTTTGTTTCTGTACATTGTACAGAGTTTAACATGTCGTTTCAGTCTGTGGTTAGGTTCAGATGAGATGATAAGAGGTGCTCACTGTCATTATACACAGTTACGTACGTACTGAGGGCTCTATAGCACAGTGACAGACCAGTATCTGCCAAAGCAAAAAAACTTTAATGTTTACAGGAGACAGGAGAGAGGAGGTGGCAGATACTGGGACTCTCATTAGGAGTGACGAGATTGGACAAGATCAGAAATGTGTTTTTGAGAGAGACAGACAGACAGAGAGAGGTCGTTTTGGATTTAGGGAAGTCAACTCAAATTGGTTTGGACATGGGGAGAAGATGGATAAGGGGTGTGTTAGCTTACTGGTAATCCGGGGGGGGGGCTGCATCAACCCTGCGTTATGACCCCATCCATCAAGTTGGGATATTTGTAAGTCACTTTGGATAAAAGCGCCTGCTAAATAACCAAACGGTAACGTATGGATGAGGTTTATAGTAGCAGATGGAAGCTGAGGATGGAGACACATTAGGTAGAAGGAAGAGAAGAGGGCCAAAGAGGTGAGGGAGGACATGATCGGTAATGATCGGCTGTGGGGCCCCATAATGGAAAAAGCAAGAAGAAGAAACAGCATCATGGAGAAACATCAGCGGTGGGCGGAGCATTTTACACCTGGGCCTTCAATTAGGCTCCGTCTAATTAATCCAACTATTTTATGGCTATAAAAACATCTTACATTTCTGAAATGCAGTATAATGAACAGCTGCATGGTGGACAGATAAGTCGCTGTAACGATAGCGCTGTAGCGCGGCAGTGTGGGGGGTACACGGACCTGCAGAAACGCGAGCAACGGGCGGATACCATCGGCCAAC
>JAOUQT010054023.1:0-10723 GCA_025769995.1 Xyliphius kryptos | reverse complement strand
AAGATAAAAGACTAAATGAAATAACAGGCATAAAGATTTAATCAAGTTCAAATTTAATGCACACATTGTAATTGAATGTGTTACCATATTGTATATGGCAGGTGAGTGCTGATTTAATACACAATATGGTTAAAGTAGGTGTAGGTGGACCTGGTATTTCAGTAATAAACTTTGTAAAAGCAGTTTAGACACTTCCTGTTTTAGGAGCACTGTGCACCTGAGTACAAAGGGTTTTTTGTGATTAATAGGAATAGACTATTGATAATGCCGCCCAAAATAATCATGTGACATCCAGCAGTATAACCTAATAGCCAAGTTAATTGGACACACTTCATCGTTAAAATAGCAACCGGCCAGTCAGACCGCACCAGGCTCTTAAAGGCATGTGAAACACTGATTAGATTATTCCATGTGATGCTCAAAACACACCCATGAATCTCATCATTATGATAGCGAAGACACCTCTGACGCACTGTAAATCAAGCTGTAAGGTGCACGGTTCACGGCTTTAAATAAATTGTAATCTCATCAGTGATCATCATGTAGATTATATTGTAACAGGCAGAGCAGTAAAACAGTGATTAGTTGCACAGCTCTGATTCTGGTTTAAACACTTGTTTTGTGATTATGTTAAGTGATGTACAGTGGTTATGATGCTGATAGATCATCCAAGACAGATGAGGATTCCTAAAAAACTCAAAATTTTATACGTCATCATTAATCGCCTTGACTCGTCATGGGCAGGGAATGGCCCAGCATCCTACTGGTTCAAACACTTTGTGGTAGCTCTAAGGAAAACTTAAGGTAGAGTGATCCTGTGATCTTAGAGATCATGATGACAATAAATCAGATTGTAAACTTTAACTGTAGTACAAAATAAAAAATATCTATAATAACATGAAAGAATTCAGTTATTTTATTTTTATTTCTGTGTTTTAAGCAAATTAATTACAATGTTCATTTTGACAGATCATGTGTTTAATCTCAATGTTTAATGATAGTAAAGGCCTTCACTATGACAAAGGGAAATCTGTAAAAGCATGTTAACCTGTGCTGATAACCTCCGTCTGTTAGATCGGATTTCAGCAGATGCCTCACCATCTAGCTGGCAAATGAGGTCCAGAGAAAACAGCTCAGAAAATCAATCACCATGCTCTTATTACACACACCACAAAGGTCAGGGTTCAAATGGTGCAGAGTGGGTGAGACGAGATCACTCAGTGGCATAATTAAAGGCCCACGTATAAGTTTTATTATCAAAACTATGTGAACACCCTTGATACGATTCATGATTTGGATAACATCGTATGATTTTTAGCAAAAATAGTAATGTTATGTTTGCAATATGGAGTTTGAAATGATTTAACTTTGCTGTGTCAATGATGTCCATAAAATTTTGCTTTACGTCATGTAGTGGAACTGCACAGAGTCCAGTGCCATAATATTTAATTACAAAGTTAGACTAAGAGTTATTTGACCTGCCTTTATATAAACAAATGGTGACAGTCACTTTGATTTGCTCTTTAGGGGATCAGATAAAGAACATTGTAAATCAGCTTTGAGCCAATCTCGTCTTATCTCATTATCTACCACTTAATCCTATATTAGGGGCTAGGGAGGTTTTCCCAAGCCTATTCAGGGGAGACCGTTCCGAGATACAATAAGGACAGTGTGCCAATCTATTGCCGGACACACCTCACGAACACAGACACGCAGATTATATAAAGGGGCAATTTAGAGCAGTCAATTTACCTTGAATCCATGTTTTTGGACTGCGTGAGGAAAATGTAGAACACAGAGAAAACCCATAATGTCAAAAAATGAAAAAAGTCTTTTACTGCAATGACCTTAATGGGTAAGTTTAAGCATCTTACGATTCTGCATGGAAACAGATGTAATTCTATATGTCATGTCCATCTAAGTGTTTAGTCTATTAAAGCTACCAAAAGGATGACCTAACATTAGTTGTTGATCGGTCTTAGGGTCAGAACTTCTTAATGAAACAATAATAGCTTCAAACCAACATCTGGTGTTTGCCCGATAAAGCCTTCTTGTTCTCAGTCAACAACAGATAAAGTATGGCAGAACAATAGATGTTTACCTAAAGTGTCCATATTTGTGGCAGAAATGGCATCCATGTTATGAATTTTATTCATTGTAGATATCTTTATGATTTTGTATTTATGCTTCATTTTTTCTTAGAAGGTTATTTGTCTGCCAGTGCTGCTTCTGCTTTCCTTCTCATCTTTTGTTGATATGTGTTTTTCTTACAAAGTCCAGGGACTTTACATCTATTTTCTGCATTTTCATCCTGTACATTACTGTTTATCTTTCAAGCAGGAGCTATCCAATGGTGTTTCCCACGTTGTGATACCTATCTGACTTTATATTTCACTTTGTTATTTACATCTGGCTTTAAGGCCACGAAAAAACGACAGTGCCTCTCCTCTTCTGATGGAGTGATTGAAGGCGCAGTCATGCCCCTGCCGGCCACAATCCCATTCTCGGCCTTCAGCAGGCTGTTTGTGAATGCGGCCCTAAACCACTCCATCAAACTCTGATGGAATTGCACAATTTGCCGGTAGGCCTGAAATTCCTACAGAGCAAACGCCAATTTCCCATTTCCATGTCTCCTTTATTGATGAAGGCAACTTTAGCTGGGTGTCTTTATGTGCTTTGATTGTCCCCTTGCTTGGTCTGATGTGGAAAGATGGTTTTCAGGCGATCAAGAGAAAACAGGAATTAATTTGTTTTTTGCTTGCAGTCTGTGGAGGGCATGCAAAGAGGCCTGTTGACAAACGTCTTAAATTCCTATGCCATGTGATATTGATTCACTTTTCTCATGCAGGCAAAGCACGGATGCAAGCGCTCACTTGCACCCTTCACTATACTGGGCTAGAGAGCAAAATTCAGAAGCATGAAGCTTGATCAATCGCTGAAGCCCACAACCTTCGATCAATCCTCATAGAAATTTCATGAACTTTAAACTGTGACTGACAGTAGAGAGACGGATAAAGCAGAAAAGCACTATGGGAGATGAGAGATCACACACTACACACACCCACACACACACACTTACAGATAAACTGTTAGTTGGTTTGGCAGCACCCAGTCTGTAGTATGATCTCTATCATGTGCTTATCACCAGCAGAGACGACGCTAGATGGTCAAGAAACAATGGGAAGCCTTGTCCATAATGATTATCACTATAGCAAGTGTACAGTTAGTTTAAGAAGTTTTGTCATAAAACTCCTGGATCATGTGGTATCTACAAATGTGACCGGAACAAAGAGATGTCAGGACATACAAAAAATACTGAGAGCACAGGGAATGAACAAGAATAGATTAAAAAAATAAACATGGATGAAAGTAATGAAGAGTGAGAGAATACCTTGAAGAGCAGAAGCGTATTAAAGGACAGGAAAAACAATGTGAGGAAACCTGTGAGAATGTTAAAAATGACAGAACTTTGTGAAAGAATGATGGGAAGACAATAACAAAATAGAAAAAGATGATGAGAAAGAAGTTGCCTAGTGGTTAGCATGCAGCCCTGCAGCGCTGGGGATCCAAGTTCGAATCCCATTCTGGGTGGAGTTTCCATGTTCATCCTGTGTCCGCGTGGGTTTTTTCTGGCAAGGTAAATTCGCTGCTTTAGATTGCCCCTATATATTAGGACTGTGTGAATGAGCGTGTGGTCAAATTGAATATGCAAGTTGTGTATTGGAAAATGACCAACATGTGACAGATCTTCTCACAGGTCATGGTAGCTCGGTGGTTAAGTTGTTGGGCTATCGATCGGAAGGTTGGGATACAAATTCCCAGGTCCACTGAATTTACCAATGTGGGACCTTGAGCACGAACCTTAACCCTCATTGCTCTAGGGGTGCTCCATCATGACTGACACTGTGCTCTGAACCAAACCATCAAGTTGGTACACGTGTAAGCTTTGGACTCCTGTAATCTATATATCTACTGGTTTTGTAGCTCACTTCAGAAAACAAATAAAAATGCATCATGGTCTACTGTCTATGGTTAAAATATCCTGAAAAGATTTGAAGTCGGGGGAACTCAGCCGAAACTACTACTGAATGTTTGACAGCGGGGCTTCAGAGACAATGTACAGAGTACATAACAGCAAGAACTTTTCGCAAAGCTACAAAAAATAGTATCTTTAATTCTCAAAGCGTTTTTTAAAAATCATCTTTAAAGAAAAGTTGAGGTATGGTTGTGGTGAACATGCCTCTGTCCCTGTGTTTTTCAGTATGCTGCAGGCATCAGTTTAGTTTATATTGAACATATTTAGGTTCTTCATTGACAGCCCTAAAAAAATTGGTTCTTTGTCCTTTTTGTCCACTTAAATAAAAAAAAATAAATAAAAAAATCAATACAATACAGATTTAAGTTTTTAACTATAGGAAAAAAGGTAAGAGTGTGACGTAATGGAAATGGTGTGTAAGAGGTCGAAAAATGTCTAAAAAAAGGAAGTGTGATACAATGAAATGAGATTGTGAGAGTAGCTCAAGACGAGTTCAAAAGCCAAAAGGATTCTGCTTGAACAATAAACCTGTGTAAGGCAAGGATATTGTGCATTCATTCACTTTTGACGTTCTGTAAAAGGTCCAAATGAGGAATAGGGTTGCAGTAATCTTGCCATGAACAGTCTGTGTAACAGAGAATGGGTTGCTTTTAAATCAGCATCAAATCAAGATGCTTATGTAAATAGAAGTTGTGGTGTGTTTTACATGTGATCTATAGATTTGGCATCCTATGGAAATCCACACAAAGCAGAAACATTATGATTTTTTTGTGTACCTTTCTGTTTAAAGCAAATAGCTGTGTGTGCGCATACCGTATGTCTAAATATCGGAATTAGTTGTACATTGTTAGTTGGTTTTTTTTTTTATCCTTTTAGCTTCCAAGTGGGATTGTGTTAGAGTAGGAAGTGTTGGTTGGGGGTGTTGGACAACAGATATGAAGGTTGGAAGTTTAAATCAATGAAGTTACCAATGTGTAGTGATGGGCGGTAGCACCGCTACATGTTGCGAAGGAGTAGTTTAACTACTCCTGTAGCTTGCCAGTAGCTTTGATGATTTCTGAATCAAATAACTTTTCTGTAGTAACATTATGTTTTGATCAGGTAGCAATGTAGCATCCACAAAAGATATGTCTGGGGAAATGCACAGAAAAGTTTGCTTTGCAGTATGATTTAGAGATGCAACAGTCGGACAAAAAAATAAAGTATAGGAAACCAGCCTACAAAAGGTACTAGCTTGTCTAAAAAGTTTATTCAAATATCTAAGCTTACATGTCATTTTTATAATTGTGAAATTAGATTAGCATATACAACTAGTCATCGCTTTCCATTGGCTCACTGTGGCTGCTCACATTCAGTACAAGTTGCTGACTTTGGCCTACAGGACAACCTCTGGATCTTCCACCTCCTTACCTTCAGTACATCTTTTTAAACTACACTCCAAATAGTTCAATGCGCTCAAGTGAAGAATGTTGCCTGGTGATTTAATCTCACCGTGGCACTGATTCTCCTTCCGGATCATTTACCACTGCTTACTGGTGGCATGATATTCCCAACTCTGTCGAGTCACTTACAATTTTTATGAAATATCTCAAAACACATATCTTCAAGAAGCACTTGCGATGGAAAAAAAATAGAAGTTGGATGATCAGGTTTTATGATACTACTGTTTACTGATATTGATACTACTGCTAGCTAGTTTCTCCTTAACGACTAACTCGTGTTGTTCTATAATTTGTCGCTTAGGATAAAAGTGTCTGCAAAATAACTAAATGTAAATGTATATATACATGGGTGTTTTTTCAATAGGCTCGAGTTATTCTGATCCCATAGTCAGAGTGAATGATAGCCTTTTTTGTGTGTTAAAGCATTGGATCTTCATTAATAAATGTTTTAATTAATGTTTTAATCTGTCATTTTGCACTGATCTGACATTTGGTTGTAACAACGTGAATTAGCTTCTAAGTAGTTAAGCTACATTGGCCATGTTTGTGTAACTTAGCTTGCTATATTTCTGTTGGTGGTAGCTTTTGTGTAGTAAGGCTTAATTTATTGTTGAGTAACTAAAAGCTTAGCTTACTACATTTTACAAGTTGCTTCCACAACACTGCCAATGTGGCTCTTTGTGCATCATGGCTGACCCTGAGTGTTATGACTTTAACCATCAACTTGGGATAGTTGTAAATCACTGTAGATAAAAGTGTTTGCCTAATGACCAAATGTAAATGTAGGATTGGTGAACACAATGGAAATTTTAATCAGGAACAGTAAGCGCCTCAGTTAATTACCATTTAAGGACCATGAAACTGACTGCAAATCCTTCTGAATCTCCTCTTTGAAGCACATGTGTGAAAACTCGGGAATAATCACTGTACCTTATTTTCTTCTGTTTTTAATCTTTAAACAGTTTGACTGCAAGAATGAAAAATGAATGATACAACGATATTAGATAAAAGTGTAAACAAAATATAAAGAGTCAATCTACAGAATGATATTTTTAGGGTTTACGTGGTACGGACAGAGAACCACTACATGAACATATTGTAATTATTCAAAGAACTCAACAGTAAAAGTTAAATGAGAATTATTTTAATGGGGAAGTATTATTTCTTTAAGCTAAAAGTTGCTTCCTCCTTACGCCAGTGTCGGAATAAAAGTGTATGTTGAGATGTTAGTCAGTAATATCACGCTCCTCAGGTGGGGGATAGAAAGATTTTAATGCACACTTCCTGTAGGTGTCACTCAGCTTAATCAAGACCGCACTGAAGCAATTAGCCGAGGGCTGATTAGCATATGGAAGCGGATGGATGCTGCAGTAATTAGGAAGGTTGAGTCAGAACAAAATTTCACAGCCAAAAAGGGAAAGGGAGATAATCAAGCTGAGTATGATACACAGACTAAAAAAGAAAGTGAGGTAACCAGACGAAATAATTACAGTCCATCAACTCAGGCCATTTTCACCAAATCAAAAGTTTAGCCATGTCACAAATCAAACTATAACAGTATACCAACCTGTAACCGTTAATACTGACATGTATGGCATTCAGTCTAAACTAGTGTTATAACTAATAATGCACTGCAATAGAGCTGAATAGTTGTATCAGATGTATTAAGTGTTTAAAATGGGTCAATTTCATTACATTATACAGAAAATATAAAATTCTTATATTCTAACATAAATTATCTCATAGAAAATGAAAAGCAAAAAGCCTCTATTATCCATAATTGGCAAAAAAAAAAAAACTGTGTAAACGTTTACATTTGGTCATGTGGCATGTGGTCATGTTAGCGACGTACAAGTATACCACTAAATGGTTGAGTTCAGAACACATGCAGCACCCCTGAAGCAATAAAGGGTTAAAGCACTTGCTTAAGGGCCCATATTGACAGCTTTGGTGGACTTTAACCTACCGACTGCTGGGCCATCACACGAACCTCTGAGGTACCACGCCTAGAACCGAATTCTTGAGTGTGGAGCTCTGAGCTTGTCAAAAACTCATTAGCATCCCTCTGCTGGAGTCGGGGGTGGGGTTTATTTTGGAGAGGACAGGGCACATGCTAACCACTATGTCGCCCATTATAGCAAACTATTATTTTAAAATGTATATAGCTTTCCCATATCATGTGTAACCCTTAAAAAATTACCCCTGTGTTTCAGGACTTGGATGTCCCAATGACCATGTGCATTATAGCGTCCCACCTGTCTACATCTCGCAACAATCCAGAAGTGTGTTACACATGTGCTGATGAAAAGGGCAAAGCAAAACAGAACCTTTTTGTTTTCAATGTCCTACACATTCCTGGACCATGGACACCCTCTTTTTCCAAAACTGCTGTAACCATAAAGCTTTAGAGGGCTTTTAAAATGGCAATACATCACATGGCGCCACCAAATCTGGCCAAGGACAGAACAGGTCCCTCACGCTCACATTTCATACCGCTTTACACAGGTTAAAGAAAGTGTTCTTAGGAGCCATAGTTCCCACGAGGGGTGACGCCACTTCTCCGCTCTTTTCATGCTCTCAACCCCCTATAGCAGTTCTCTGAACAAGCCTGACCATTTTAAAGTCCTACCGCAGCACAGAATGCCCTGTTGTCGGTGCAAGAGTAATAAAGTGTTTGGTTACATCCTGGCTGCAGCTTGCAACAAAGTCGTGCTTTATTACTTTAGAAATGTTGTGAAAAAATCATCCAGGCATTAAAGTTTAAAAGCCGGTACCTATATACCTCCTAACTGCCAGAATCACCTAATTAAGCTGTGGTGACTCAAATAAGCCATGTCAGGCTTTTTTAACAGTCCTGTACTTCCTATTTCCACAGTGTGTGTTAAGTCAGAGTTGTATGAAATCCTGTTTTATGCTTTTTGAGCCAGTCATACTGTGAGTTACTACTGACACCTGAGATCATTACTGTGTGTAGCCAATATGATTCTGATGGAAATGTTTAGGGCAATAGTGCATAAGAAAATCCAAACCCAAGTGGGCTGCTGTGATACAACTTCAGTGTCTTTCTAAAACAATGGTAACATGCCGCTCTGAAAAACAAGATACGGTACTGAACTTAACCTAGCTGCACATGATTAGTAAATTAGATATTTATATGTAATTTGTTCTAATTATACATACGGTAGCATTCGACACACTGTCTTCTTCCTCCATAGTCTGTTTTCTTCACTTGCCATATAGATGGACTTTATAATTTTAGAATTACAGGCTGTAGTACATCTGGCTGTATTACTTTTTTTGTCAGTCTCATTTTGGTATTCTGTTCTCTATTGGTCAGGAGCATTACAGAACAGGTATAATTTAGGTGGTGTATTGTTTAAGTTGTGCAGTGGCACTGAGGGGGTTTTAGTGCAGCAGTGCTGTCGTAGTTTTATTTAAACATGACAACATTCATAGGAACAATAGGTTTAGATTATGTTTAACTAAAGTTACCCTTGCAGCACACTTGTCTGTTTACATTGTCCTTAAAGGAAAACCTACTTTTAAAAAGTCTTGTAATAATAAATATAATGATCATAATAATTGAGTTGACTATTTCTAAGACAATAATCGTACCATCAAAATATGTAATCGTCATATCCCTTGTTCACAATCAAATCCCTACAAAAGTCCCTCTCTAGAGTAAGTGGAACTGATACAATGGACAAAAAGTGGAGCAAAAAGGAGATGTGTCCAAACTTTTGACTGGTAAGTATTTCTGTATTCCAATAAAAGATGCTAATGGAAAGATGCTTAGTAAAACAATTAAATGTTTTCATATAGCGTGTCTGTGCGTGCATGGTTTGGCAAGATGTATTGAGAAACCCTTTTTAACAACATTGGCTTGAATTCTATTGTTGATTAGGAGCCAGGACTTCTAATCCAACAGTGCTAGACCACACTAATTTGAATAATTTCCCCACACACTTTAAAAACCTCTGTAAAGCCTTCATGATAAAGGTAAAGGAAAGGAAAGTTTTGTTTTATTAGGTCAACTTCCACTGCTTGGAATTAATATCCAACAAAGTTATACAAGAGCAATGGACTTGTGACCACATACTTTGGCAAAGTAATAAACATCTGGCACATTTAAGGTGTTATCTATGATTTAGCTGGAAAGTGACCAAACTCATCTTTAATATCAGTTTTCCAAACTAAATTTATCAAGAACTCTTGATATGATCCATAAAATGGCTCTCGGTTCAAACGTACTCCATGTTGCTGAATCGCTGGCTTGATCCAGGTACATTTGGAACTAATAACACAGGTTTGGAGTAAGTCTAATCCAACCTAGTGTTTTGTGAACAGTCCTTTGGGAACCCAGATGGTACCCCTTCCCAGCTTCCATCATTTCAACTGCTTTGTGTTGTTTGCATAAATGTGAAAAAAAAGATAATCAAAGGGGAAGTTGTCTAGCACCCAGTTGGAAAAGATGAATCTATCAAGCTTTCAATAATCCCCAGAGGTTTTTGTTAAAAGTGCTCTACTTTCCTGGGAGCCTCTAATCCAAAAGTTGCATCATTCACCTTCTCTTGATCTGCACCATGTGTTGCTCAGTTGATGAGAGAAGTGACGTGTGGAAATGTGCTACTATATATTTACATTTACATTGAGATTTTGTCATTTAGCAGACGCCTTTATCCAAAGCGACTTACAAGTATCCCACTTAATAGTTGGGGTCAGAACACAGGGATACACATAGCCATCCTGGAGCAATGAGGGTAATGAGTTTTGCTCAAGGACCCACATTGGTAACTTCAGTGGACCTGGGATTTGAAACCCAACCCATAGATTGCAAGCCCATCACCCTTACCACTGAACTACAACACCCTACCATCTTCCTTAATGTTAAATTTTGACACCAATGTTTCAGTTGCACAGTGTGTTATTTGCTTGAGACAAATTGAGTCTAATCAGTTCAATATGTAAACCACTGTTTGGCTAATTCATAGTAAGCCCAATAACTGACTTTGTCATAGGGTTCATTTTCAGTTGCTCAGTTTATTAGATCCAGATGAGACTAGTAAAGTTCTTGATTAGTTGCTTGGAGTTCAAAAGGATTTTTTTTTTAAATATTGGACCAAAAATATATGCAAATATCATATGGACTAGGTCACAAACTGGAGGAACAGGTATGCTTTCATTCAACCCAAAAAGCTTTTAGAATAATACTGTGGGCTAGGATTGAATGCGAATTGGATATGGT
>JAOUQT010054014.1:0-10723 GCA_025769995.1 Xyliphius kryptos | reverse complement strand
ATTGGAGCTTGCTGTCAATGCACATGTATTCAGTATTGCAGTGCACAGGACAACATGTGATGCATTCTCTGTAAAGCAGCTCACCTGAGCATTCAATTCCTAAACATTACAGATATTTATTTATTATATTATAAATTAACATTATAATAAATGATTATACATTGTAACACACAAACAAAAGAAATACAAATACAAGTATAATATATTTTCATCTTTGATATTTTCTTATACCGGGCATAAAAATTAAAGGATTATTGTAGTGATTTAGTCCTGCCTAAAATATTCATGTTTGATAATTAGAGGAAACTTTAAATATATATTAATATAAAAATATTTTTAATTCAGTAAATAAATAATAACATTGTGTTTGATATAGTGGATGTATTAATTTTATTTCACATGTACTTGGAATTATCAGGCCTCATAAAATATGTGTTGCGTTTACTGACAATGTACTTTCACAAAAAAAAAAAAGAAAAAGGTAAACCTATTCAGAAAAAAATAATCTCTTGAGGTCTAAATTAGTGCAAACATTTTGGTGACTGACATTATTGCCATCTTTTAAAACATACCACATAAAGGAAAATCTACTCTCCAGGTGTGTAAAGGGTGTCCAGCATGAGCACAAGCTCTTGCATACTCTGTGAAGGCCTGACAAATCATATCATCACTGGTACCAGACCTGACATATGAATCAGACAGTACAAAGTTATAGAGATAAAAATCATGAAAATCTAACACAATATTAGACAAATGCAAATGGTATATAGTTTGAGTATTGTGTTGGATTTAGTATTGTATTTAATAGAGATTTTTCAGAGAGAATAAATATTTGTATTTATAGATAACTAGTACAAATACCAGGCTTTGCCCAGGGTTCTTTAAAATTTCTTGTTTCGTAGAGGGGAGTTGGAAAACTAAGTGTTACTATGTGTTTAAAACAGTTATAATATGAGCAAAGATGAATGGCAATATAAAATAGAAAATGGTGTTTGTTTCTCATATGAGGCCAAAATTTATGGAATTCTAGCTGTTTAATATAATAAACACATAAAATAATAACTGCTTCTTATTCTCTCACTAGTTTTGCACCACCGCACTCATTTTCAAGCACAACAAAGTTTTGCCATCTTCTTTCCAAACCAGTCCAATACAGTATAACAAACTGTGCAACACCTACTCCACCGTGTGCTCACATCCACAAAACAGCAGACTGTACTTGCACAAAACACTTCTGCAGCAAAGTATTACAGTAATGCCCCACTACAAAAATCTCCCAATGATAAGGAAGCGTCTGCTCAAACAATCAACACGTCATGCTAAACGGCGTAAAGCAGAGATTTCTAAACAAAACCAGGCTCACTGCATTGCTAATCACGTCATATTAAACAATGTGCAGCTGATTGCTGATGGAGCTGAAACGTAGATTTTTAAAAAATTTTTTACATTTAGTTATTTAGCAGACACTTTTATCCAAAGCAATCCTGGGATTTAAACACACAACCTTCCGATTTATAGTCTAACGACCTATCCACTGAGCCACCAATCCCAAACCCAATCCCCAAACTTTCAAGGAAAGGTAGCCTGCTTTTGCTCAGGAGTTTTAGCTGCACATCAATCGGCAAGGCAGGCGACGTTGTTCGGCACAATGTGGTATATAATATGGGATATAATATAATCCAATGTAATAAAACAATAGAATAATGTAATCTATACATCACAATTAGCAATAAACATTAAAACGGCATAACATAAATGGATTTTTGGATGTTAGTTCATTTATCTGATGTTTTGAGACATTTTTACACACCCAGTTACTGGGTATATTACTGAGGATGTGGCACAAATCATCTTTGCAAATAACTTTAATGTATTTTAGCAATATTATTTATACATTATGTATGGGGTGAATTCTATGTTTGAACCTTGATTATTTATAATTTTACCAGTGTTATGTTTTTACTTACAGACAGAGGTCATTAAAACAGCTTGCCATGTATGAATAGGGACTAACAAACTCATGGCATGATTCGAATGGCTCTTTCAATAAAGATGCACATATCTTTTCCACTTCCTGTAAAACAATTATTTTTTATTATTTAAGCATTCTCTGTACAACATTTAAATGTATGTATATATTTACCAGTGAAATATGTTGGTTCTGTAAAGAACAAGCAGATGAATACAGAGACGGAACCATTGCACATGTAGTCTGCTGCGGATAATCCTCCACCCAGCTGTTCCCAAACATAGCAATATCATCTGTAAACACACCTAGGTCAAGCAAAATAAAATGTTTAAATAAATTTTGGTCCTACACCATTAAACAGAAACTTAAATAATTAACAATTATAAAACAAGTAGTTATCAGTTAAGCTGTTTGTCCAGTCGTGGCATTATTGACAATGACACACACCTCTCACATTCGTATCAATACATAACATACAACACAATATTTTAAATCTATACCTATAAATGGCAAAGCCCTCATTGACTCACTTGCTCATCACTAATTCTTTTACTTCCGAAGTACCTACAATGGTAAAACTTGGCAACGTGATTCCCTATCATGACCTTGAAAAAGCGTTGTACTTTGCACTTTCCTGTATTCAATGGTTTGTTTGATATCGACTAAAAATGCAAGACCCCTCCAGTGTCAAAAAAACAATTGAATTAGAAATTTTACATAAAATGTTATCAAGTTCTTCACTGTAGTACCGATATTCCACTAGTCATAATAAACATTCATTCATTTATTGTCTTGCGCTTAATTCTGTACTAGGCTCGTGGTGGGGTTTCCCATGGCAATCCAGGGAAGAACACCCAGGACAGGGAGCCAATCCATCGCTGTTATTGTTTTGATAAACAACTAATTTTTAACGTTCATTGGCTTGACACTAACTTGATGTCTTGTTGGGATGATGATGATGTGATGGTTACATGCAAAATATTTAGTAAAAGTTGCAAAGGTTAATGTACCATAGCTAGTCTTTAGGTCATCTTGAACATCGGCATTAAAGTTGCCACACAGTCCACAGGTCCGACCCACAAACTCTGGACTCATCTTAACATAAATGGAGCCACTTAGACCATGCCATGCTAATGTGAACCTCTGACGCTGTGATACCAGGATGTAGTCAGCTATCCGCTCCAGTTCAATGTCATGAATGTTATGTGGAAGTTGAAGACTACAAAAGTCAAAAGAAAAACACATAAAATGCATGGCATTTACAGTATCTAAATAGAAATTTGGCCATTTTCTTTTACGATACCAATCATTCACCTACAACTTTTAAGTTACCTTTGGCTTTTATAGGTGACATTGAAATTGTGTAACCTGATTTCTTCTTCCCATGGCAAAAATAGGCTTACTGAGCGTGTGCAGGCGTATGGAAGAGAATTGCATTCCGGATCATTATGAACCTGTGAACTCACAAAAAAAAAATGGTGCAAAAAATGACCAAAAAAAGCTGCTGCTGAAAAATGGAAATAAATGTGTACCTAAGCCTGATTACAATTAAAGCTTTAAATTATCCTAAGCTGGTAATTAGTCATTATCACAAAATTGCAGTTGGCCTTAAAGAAAAAGACTAAAGAATTGCAAGGCTTATAATAGCTAGGCAGAAACTTAGAAGAAAAGAAAACAAAGTCTGTCTTGTTTGTGTTCAGTAGATAATTACATTATTAAACCCAAATGGACAGAAGTAAAATAGGTAGATACTTTTTCATCGAATAACCATCTTCCCACGCTCATCTCACAAAATTTCTCTTTTCACTCTCTCTCTCTCTCTCTCTCTCTCTCACACACACACACACACACACACACACACACACACACACACACACACACACACACACACACACACACACACACACACTTTAGAAAATTTTAAAATTAAGAGTATTACAAAGTTATGTACAGTGTAGTCCACACATTTGGGAATGATATTAGAAAACAATGCTTCTCTTTAACAGTTGCATTGTGTATACCTGTATAAGGACACTTGAATGTGTGTTGTCCTCACAATCCTTTAAGAGGGTATAACTGCACTTTCCAGGAAAGTAGTAGTAAAGACCATCAAATGTCTCATAATTGTACTGCCCCCATGATCGGCATGTCATTTCTCTTTCCAAGCCTGTATTGGGAACTAAAGCATATATTCTGTTATTTGTGCAATGTAAAATTGCAAGGAACGAAAAGAAGTAAACCAGTTCACAGATCTAATTCTGTTATATGTTATGTGATTAAAATAAAATAAAAACAGAAAATAAATGTATTTTGTCCTAAATGTTTAATTTCTAAAATATACAGTGTAGCAGTGAACTGGAAACAAACCCAACAACTGATTATTATATTAAATTGGCAACTACCTGTCTGGCAGTGAGATCCGGTGGCCTGAAAAATAGAACAGTTACAGGAGTCTGAGTGAAGGCATCGACCTCCATTTAAACATGGGAACGTGCAGGCATCTTCACGTGCTAAAGAGAGGGAAAAAGGGAGGGATGGAGGGAGAAGGTTTTAGCATCTGATACAGTGCTAATTGAGGTAAGAGGCTTAAACAACTCATCTCATTTTCTTGACCGCTTAATCCTATCCTAAGGTCGTGAAAGGGGGTTCTCATGCTCATCCATTTTGGGCACTGAGCAGATACAACCAGGACAGGGTGTCAATCTATTGCTAAGCACACACTTACTCACAGAAACACACACATAGACGATACAGGGACAATTTAGAACAGCCAATTCACTTAAGCGAATTAAATCCATGCTTTTGGACTGTGTAATGAATCTAAAGAACTTGATAAACCCCACAATGACAAGAGGAGAAAATTAAAACACCACCCAGATCAGGATTCAAACCTGGATCCCCAGTGCTGAAAGGCAGACGTGTTCACTACTAAGCCAACACGCCTCCCTGCATAAACATATAATAGACAATTATTTCCACACATTTACATTTAGTTATTTATCAGACGCTTTTATCCAAAGCGACTTACAAGTATGGGTTCAGAACACAGGGTTGATACAGAACAATGGAGCAATTAGGGTTAAGGGTCTTGCTCAAGAACCCACATCGGTAACTTCAAAGGAGCTGGGATTTGAACCCACAACCTTCTGGTTGATAGTCCAGCAACCTAACCACTGAGCTACCACTACCATGTTTTACATTATAGTTATAGTACTTTAAACGATTTAAATTAAAGTACTTTTAAACCAGATAAAATCAAATAACAATAAATAAATAATAAAATAATAGATAAATAAATAATAAAAACATTCCATTAATAGTCATGCTATATGACCTGAAAGATTGTAACAGTTATTTCAAAATAATCACAACACACATCTTGTTTATGTTAGGATTGCTGAACCTAAAGAGCAAAGCAAAAAATGCTACTAATAATATATAGGGGTTGGACAATGAAACTGAAACACCTGTCATTTTAGCGTGGGAGGTTTCATGACTAAATTGGAGCAGCCTGGTGGCCAATCTTCATTAACTGCAGACCAGTAAGAACAGAGTGTGAAGGTTCAATAAGCAGAGTAAGAGCACAGTTTTGCTCAAAATATTGCAATGTATACAACATTATGGGTGACATTCCAGAGTTTAAAAGATTGGTTTGATGAACATGAAATGAAGTTGAACATCTCCCATGTCCTGCACACTCAACAGATCTAAATATTATTCAGCCACTTTGGGGTGTTTTAGAGGAGCAAGTCTGGAAACGTTTTCCTCCACCCGCATCATGTACTGACCTGACCACTATCCTGCAAGAAGCATGGCTTAAAATCCCTCTGACCACTGTGCAAGACGAATTGACGCTGTATTGGCTGTAAAAGGAGGCCCTACACCATATTAATAAATTGTTGTGGTCTAAAACCAGGTGTTTAAATTTCATTGTCCAACCCCTGTACATCAGTTTGTACATCAGTTAATACTTAAACAGGGAGCTTAGCTCATAACTATCAAAAGTGTTAAAATGCGAGTAAACTATGTGTTGTATGGATTGTATAATGCTGTTTGATGTGGTGTGATGTTTAATATATTTTAATGGAGCTACTTATGCAAGACAAATTTCAGGTCTTTGATCTGACAGTAAAAAAAGTATTATTAATATCAATCAATCAATACATTTTAGTCATTTTACTGACCATTAGCACTGTTTTGATGAACGTTTGACATGTTTTCTTTCCTTGATTTGAAAGATGTGGAGCTTAAGTGAATTTCCTGTGGAAAGAATACCAAGGCCGTTAACAACAGAGCTCAAGAGCACAAAAACAAAATAAAATAACCAAACCATGACATTATAAACACAGTACTGAAAATGAGTTAAAAACGTAAAAAATATTTTTGATAAGAAATATTTTGGTACACATGAGTAATCATCGTTCAGATATACTTTTATTTCACATAGTGGCAGCTTTTTCTTTTTTTTTTTTTTTTTTTTTTTTTTTTTTAAATTTAGGATTAAGGATTAATGTTTGCCTCTGTCTAAAAGATATATGATGAATAAATGTATTCATTGTTTACTTCTGTACAACAATTTATGCAATGTGGTGAGTCTATTGGTTAAAAGACAGGAGTAAAATGCATAAATGAATGCATTTACAGATTAAATGACACTTTATTATTGATAATTTTAACTTTTTGAAATGTGATTGATATGTAAAAATTTGATATGTGATGTTGACAGTGGCATGATTGATGGTGTCAGGTGAATTGGTTGGCGTATTTTAATGTCAATATGTCATTGAATATGGCACAATAAGGAAACTAAAAAGGTTCAGTCCTACGCAAGTAAATGCTTTGTTAATGATTCAGGCTTAGCTAATTGAAAAGTTACGTTGAGACAATGTATGTATGTATTTAACGTATATCACATAAAGAGGTCAGACTGGTTGGTACTGACAGTTGTGCTACAGTAATTTGTAGCTAACTACTTTGTAAAGTTTAAGGTAAAGTAAAAGTCAGAATGCATATGAATCCATATGACCATGCCATGGTTATTAATTATTGATTTGAAGCTGCAAATGTATTAAGAATCTCTTTTCACTTATTTACACAAATGAAATCAAATTCCAATGTCTTTTGATTTGCCAGGATTTTAAAAGTGCCATCACAGAGGTGTTACAAAAGTTATGAGTTGAATGTTAAAACTGCATTAGTTTGAAGAGTTGTTTTTTATCCCAGAACTGATCTATAACTGGTCCAGTGTGCTGGTTTATCATTGTAAGCAAGGTTTATCATTGTTTACAGACAAATTAGTTCCAACACATTACTTTTCTGATTAATTGTCCAATGCTGTAATTCAATTTTATGACAAAATTACCAAGATCAGAGAATAATCCACATAAGTTTGTCTATATTATCTATCATGTATTCTGGCGAAATAGATGATATGGGAAATAAACAATTTCTGAGATACTTTTCCGGCAAATTAGATTAGTTCAGACTACTATCAGTATTAGTAAAATCTCCCTTCCAGACAAGAATTATGTTCACTAAAAAACTACAGAATTCTTCTTATCTGCTGAAAACTGATTCTATCAAATGTACATCCCTCACTTTTGTGCATCCTTCATTTATCTCACAGTTCAGCAATTTCATGTAACCAGCACCTATTCCTGATAAAGTAATATGAAGTTAAACGGTGGGTCCTTTTTTGTGCGCGCAAGTGTAGGTGTGTGTATGTGTGCATGTGTGTGTGTGTTGGAGGGGTCTTTGGGAATTGCACCACACCGGAGACAGTCTCCGCAAAGACACCTGAAACCACCTTCTGCTCCTTTCAAATGACGCTCTTTATCTTGCTCTCCAAATATGCGAAACAAAGCCAGCAGTTTTTCTCTCTCATATAAACTAAATTACCTCAATTCACAATATCTACAACAATAGGCGTAAAGCTATTAGAAGTATTAACTTCTTTAACCCTCCTAATATGTTACGAAATTCAAAATTACATCAATGATGTGTCAATTCATGCACAGTTTAAATACATTTTAAGATCATGTAAAGAAAAAAAGCATTAGCTTTATTATTTATAACAAGTATGAACAATTATTATTTTGCATGCATTTTGGGATCATAATAAATGAATAGACTTATGACAAAAAAGAGTTATTTTACAAAACCCCAAAGTAAAAATGGGTCAAATTTAGCTGTAACATAATAGGAGGGTTAAATATGAGATCAAACAGAAACAGCCTAATTGTGACTGAAATCAGTTCATTTTACAAAAACCTTTACAGGCTGCTGTAATGCTTGAGCAGTGGAACGTTAGAGGAGAGGCTGTGACTGTGAGAGACAGTGAGGGACTGTAGGAGACTGTGAGAAACTGTGAGAGAGACAATGATAGACTAGGAGAGACAGTGAGAGACTGTGAGAAATATTGAGACACTGGGATAGGCAGTAAGGGAATGTGAGAGACATTGAGAGACATTGAGAGACATTCAGAGTCAGTGAGAGAATGTAAAAGACTGTTAGAGAAATTATGAGACAGTGAGAGACTGTGAGAGACAGTTAAAAACGGTGAGAGACAATGAAAGACTGTTAGAGACAGTGAGAGACAGTGGAAGACTAGGAGAGACAGTAGTGAGAAACTGTGAGGGACAGTAAGAGACTCTTCCTTTTTAACAACGCTTTATTTTACACAAAATTAAATTCCTATGTACAGTAAAAAAAATAAATAAAGAAATAAAAATCTACACATATTTAAGTAAATTCTGGTCAAGGTCTTTCATTCATTTGTAAAAAGTAAAATCTATTAAAATTCCAGATTTGACCTTTGTTCACTTTGTTCTTTCTGCTGATGTACACAGCCATTTTGCTCACATGGCTCTCTTTATACAGTCTCTTGCCCCATTTATGTTTAATGTTCCTATATTTATGTCACTCATGTCTGATTAAAAAATTTAGAAAAGGTTTATTCTGAGTCATCAGTGTTAATTTTTTTTTTTTTTTTGTTAAAATTTTTCCAAGTCTCAAACATTCCTGAGCAGTGAAAGCCCATTCCCTTCTAAAATACTTTACATCATGGACAAACTGCTGGGTACTCTTAAAAGAATCTTCGATCCGTGCCCCTTTCGGACTTTTAGTGACACTAAGAAAGTTTTTTATTTCCCCAGCAGTGTATTGAGCAGAGGGTGGCACAGTGGCTTAGTGGTTAGCACATTCGCCTCTCAGCGCTGGGGATTCCCGGTTCGAATCCTGGGTGGAGTTTCCATGTTCTCCCCGTGTCTGCGTGGGTTTCCTCCGGGGTCTCTGGTTTCCTCCCACATTCCAAAAACATGTTTTTAAGGTAAATTGAGTGCTTAAAATTGCCCTGTGTATGTCTGTGTGGCCGTGTGAGTCTGTGTGTGTGTGTGTGTGTGTGTGTGTGTGTGTGTGTACCCATCGATGGATTGGCGCCCTGTCCAGGGTTAATCTACACAGCGCCTGAGAGTCTCCCCTGGATGGGCACGCGACCCTCACGAAGGAATGAGTGGAAGATAATGAATGAACGAATGTACTGATCCCTGCTGAGAACAAACAGACCATCCTGACTCAAAGCTTTCCGAGTCAACATATTGCAGTGCTTTAAAATCTATTTTGGCCTGTTTGGTTTTATTTCCTCGCCCCTGTTTGTGAGAGACTGCGAGAGACAGTGACTGTGGCCCCCAACCTAATTTAAACTGTGATAGCAGGTTAAGATTAAACCAGATAAAAGTAAAAAGATTTACATTTGGTTATTTTTAGCTGACACTTTTTATCTAAAGCGACTTACAAATATCCCAACTTGGTTGGAATCAGTACACAGGGTTGATACAGCACCCTGGAGCCATTAGGGTTAAGGGTCTTGCTCAAGGACCCACATTGGTAACTTCAGTGGACCTGGGATTTGAACCCACAACCTTCAGATTGATAGCCCCACACACTAACCACTGACCTACCCACTGGTACTTCCAAGAGTCCAAATCCCATCTGGATACAATTTCTATGTTCTCCGTGTCCGCATGGGTTTTCTGGTATCCTCCCACGGTCCAGAAACATGGATTCAAGGTGAAATGGCTGCTCTAAATTGCCCCATATGGTTTGTGTCTGCGTGAACGACTGTGTGCCCAGCAATGGATTGGTGTCTTGTTCTGGCTGTATCTGCCCAGCTCCTGAAATGTTCTCCTCTGGATGGGAATGGGGAACCACCCAACTTTTATGACTTAAAAGGACGTTTTGCTATTAAAAGGTAACAAATCGGTGACGTAATCCCGTAGAAGACCTTCAAAAGCTTTAAACAATGGAACAACTTACCCCTCAGACCCCCTCTACATGGAACACAGCAAACTAAATGTAATCAACTGCCTTTATGTAAATGAATAACACTGCCCTTCCAGGAAAGCTGTTGTGGTACTTGAAATTTGGCTTGACGCCCCATTTAATTTGGCCAATAACCATTTATGAAGTCACTCTATCTCATTACAAGAGGCTGGCACGTTGGCTTGGTGGTGAGCACATTTGCCTCTCAGCACTGAGGATTCGCAGTTAAATCCCGATCTGGGTGGAGTTTCCATGTTCTCCCTGTGTCCGTGTGGGTTTTCTCCGGGTTCTTCCTCCCACATTCCAAAAACATGGATTCCAGATAAATTGAATGCTCCAAATTGCCCTGTATAGTGTATGTTTGTGTGTGTGGCTGTGTGAGTGAGTGTGTACCCAGCGATGAATTGGCACCCTGTCCTGGGTGTATCTGCCCAG
>JAOUQT010054003.1:0-10724 GCA_025769995.1 Xyliphius kryptos | reverse complement strand
AAAACTATTTACTCTAATTGCTTGCTGTTGGTCTCAAAATCAGCTTCTTCATTGTTAGTGTTCTTCTGTGTTCATGACGCACCTTTGGACACACTTCATCGAGAGAGGAGAAGGACGTGACATAAGAATGGGCAATCGTGCCTGCCACAGGAATACCAAACAGACGTCCAGCCAGAGTATTACTTGTCAAATCAAAACCTATGACCAGAAAGAAATGAAATCTCATAAAATAACAGATTATGCAATGGCAAAAATGTGAATGTGTGTGTGCCCTTGATGGATTGGTGCCATGTCTAAGGTTTTAGTTTAAAACCCCAGTAAAACACCTGACCAACATATTATGTGAATCTTCCTCGGATCAATTTCTTTAGAATTATTTATTCAATAATCCATTCACTCATTTATGCTGCAGAAAAGCAATGCAAAAGATCTGGCAGATGCAATTTAAGGGTTGCGAATCATGTCTTGTCATACATCATCATCTCTCTGTAATGGTTGTCTGCAGGGATGATTAAGCTTTCTCCAATGTCCTCTGTCTTTTATTGATTATAGCAGGCTTCAAGTTGACACTCATTAATTGCACATTACATGTACTTCCTGGGCGGCACGGTGGCGCAGTATATAGTGCTCACCGAGAACACACAGGTATAATGTACATGCATACCTCAAGTTCCAAACCAAGTGAGAAGTCACTATATTAATAACTTCTACATTATTATATAGAAATAGCTGTGAATTACTGTGTAAAATGTGTCTGTGTTTACATACCGCCAATATATGTGTAGCGAGATGCAGTCAGGCCTCCATCAGGTCCCTGAGCTCTTCTCAGACCCATCTCCATGAGACGGCGCCTGGGACCTGCAGCTAGACGAAAGCGTGCAGCATTCGTGCACACCAGACTAAGCATACACAAATATACAGAGAGACAGTTAGTATTCTAAATAAACAACAAAATGGTTTTAGACTATATAGCTTATTTGGGTAGCAACCGATCACAAGAGAGTTGGGGACTCTGTCTGTTTATACCTATCCAACACAGCACATCTGTGAGGCCAGGCCTTGCGAAGAGATGACGGCTCCTAATACTTTAGTTTTAACATAACCATTTAACCGTGAATAATGTTATGAGTTATTTTTTTAGAATCTGTACAACTTCCATAACATTTATGGGCTATAATTTTTTATATGTACATTCTCTAGGGGAGATGAGGACATCAGAGCAGCCCTCCAGTAAGGGAATAACATCTGTCAGAGTTTAATGTCTGTAGTTAATAGGCGGTGCTAGTATTATTCTTCTTCTTCTTCCGAGCAAACAAGAAGGGGCGGTTGTAGCATTGGCGTTGCAAATGTTATCTGAAACATGTTTATTCTGGACAGGTACCAAGTCATTGTTTAAGACTAAATTTATTTTTACTAGCAATGCATCAATACCAGTAACCAGTATCCATCCACTACTGTAAAAAAGGCTCAAAGTGGCATACAATGGCATCCAGACCACTTTACTGCAACCTAAAATGACCCTTGTTAATTTAGCGGATAGGTGCTAATCCATGTTAAGTTTCTTAGCCTAACCAACACCCAGCCCCATTTCTGTGTGGAGTTTGCAAGTTCTCCCAGTTTTCGCACAGATACTCCAGTTTCCTCCAGCATTCCAAAAACATGCATGATAGGTTAATTGGTGTTTCTAAATTGCCTGTTAGTGTGTGATTGTGTGTGTGGGTGCCCTATGATGGATTGGTGCCATGTCTAAGTTTGTTCCTGCCGTGACCCTAGAATTACATGCATGTAAAGAATTTTAGTTTAAAACACAGTTAAAATGTTTAAGTTAAGCTATTGTTGATGTTACTGTTAAGCTTCTTATGATAGTAATAATAATAATAATACCTGGCATAGTTGACCAGACAGAGAAGGCTGGTCTCCATCAGCTGAACAACAGCCAGTGGTCCAGAAACCTCCAAGAGTGGAACCTACATAACAACACTCAATAGTTAATCATGGCACTCTCACAAAGATACTGTCAGAAATTAAATGGAAGCGGTGAGAGGTCTGCACATACCCTGGCAAAAACAACAGTGCCTTCAGCTACTGCACTGACCGACACAGAAGAGGAGTCAATCTCTTTCATGTAAGTGAAGAAATCTGGGTGTGTGCCAGGAGGTAGCACGGTGCGCAGGTACTCCACATCTATATAACATACACATAAGAAATGTTTACTTGTAATATAATAATTAGTATTCTGTCTATTCTCATTCTTTATCTTTTATGTTTATTACCCCCGGCTGCTGTAATGCTTAATTTACCCCCTGGGATTAATAAAGTTCAACACATATATACCGGTCAGTTTATTCTAAAAATATATTGAAATAATGTTCCAGTTTGATGGCCCGATTCTGACTAATCTAGGGTTTCTGCCAGTATGTTAATGCCCGTGTAATGCCATTTTCAACAATTTTTTAGATCAGACACAACCCCCCATAGCAGCAATACTGAAACCAAACGTTTCCAGTAACTGCTGATCAGTACTGCACACCAGCTTTGAGAAATTTGAGCCAATTCCTCCGTACAGAACATCTTCAACTCTGGGACTAACTGCTTGCTTCAGGTCCTTTCTTGGGGCAGTCGTAGGCTTGTGGTTAAGGAACCAGCCTTGCAACCGGAAGGTCCCTGGTTCGATTCCATGTCTGAAGTGCCCTTGGGCAAGGCACCTAACCCCCAGTTGCTCCCCGGGCGCTGTGCTGGCTGCTCACTGCTCCGGGCACGTCTGCTCACTTTACCTATGTGTGTGTACTTGTGTGTTTCACTTCACAGATGGGTTAAATGCAGAGGACCAATTGCGCTGTGTGAAAACATAGTGGTGAAATGTATCACTTTCTTTCTTTCTTTCCTTTCACAACATTTCTCTTGAGAGTCAGTTCATGGACAGATGTCTTGACATCAGAATTCACCAGAATTCATTGTTCTATCAATGATGGCAAGTAGTCCAGACCCAAATGCAGCAAAATATTGACATAATGATAATTAGGGATTATGTCAGATTAAGACATTGCATTAATAAGCTGCGTTATTAATCATGTCAGTGGAAGGTCCTCAGAAGAATATCAGGACTGTGCAGGTTCACTTGTTGTCATTTAATAAACTGGTTTATAAACCCATTGTGCAGCATTTACATTGTGTCTGCCCGCTCGCCACTAGGCACAAGCCATAGTAAACTTATACAGATCCGTTAGTAGCGGTGTCATTTTCTGGCACACAGAGGGCTCCTGAGTGGTACATGTCTCACGGGACACTGCCGCCATGTTCCCTTGATGAAGTCTTCTCTGACTTCACGGCAATAGTCAATTTCAAGAATATCGGAACCGTTAGGATTTGCTTGTTGTGACAGAATCAACAGGTTTATAAACACATTGTGAAACATTTCTGGAGCCATGTGCAAATAAAATCCAAATTCTTTGTAATCAACATTCAAAGTCCAAACACATAAGCATCCTTTATGCTGATTGCTCCTCCTATTAGAATGTTTGGAGTGTGTCCCTTTATTTTAGAGTTATAACCATTTGATCCAGGCTGCAGTAATACATTTACTTCTAGAATGGGAATGTCTGATCATTCTGACATTGTGGGGACACTGCAGTCTCCTTTTGGAAAGTAGGTTTGTTGTTATTTTTTACAACAAGCAGCAAAATAGGAGCATTTTATAAGTGATTAGGGGTAAGGTCAGATTTAGGCATTGCATTAATAAGTGTTTATCAATCTTTAATCATGCCAGTGTAAGGTCCACAGTAGAATATCAGGACCGTGCTGGTTCCCTTGCTGTCAATTAATGAACCGATTTATAAACCCGTTGCACAACACTTCTGCAGCCACGTGCAGGCAACTCTTTTTAATGATCGTTCATAGTCCAAACACAAACATTCTTTTTGGTGATTGCTCTTCCTATTGCACTTTTGTCTCATTTCATTTGGGGATTGTGCCTCCCATTTGGAGTATGGCCCATCATTTTTAAGTTACACACCTTCTAGTAATGACTCTCTGTTTTGAACATGGCTGCAGGAATACATACTGCACCTAAAATTCCCACTAGGATGGAAATGTATGTTCATTATGACATTGTGGTGACTCTGCACACCCCTTTTGGAAAGTGGGTTTGTTATTTTTATAGAAGAAGCTGTAAAAAAAAAGTATTTTCATAATTTATAAGGATCCGGTAAAATTTAGGCATTGCATTAATAAGCCGCGTTTTTAATCATATCAGTGGAAGATTCTCAGAAGAATATTAGGAACGTGCAGGTTTGCATGCTGTCATTTGTTGGTGTAACTCAGGGTTCGATCCTTGGCCCATTACTTTTTATATTTTATTTGCTTCCTCTTGGTGACATCATTAGACGATGTAGGATACAGTTACATTGTTTTGCTGATGATGTGCAGATTATATATATATATAGTCTGCTTCAGACCCACTCTCCAACACCTTGCGGTTATCCAAGCTGCATTTACTTAAAAGGTTCCTTGCACCAATTTGCGCACTGTTGGTGATAGGGCCTTCAGTGTAGCTGGGTCTAAGCTGTGGAATAGACTGCCACTTGAGTTGCGTGCTTGCCCATCCATCACTGGTGCAGTCGTAGGCTTGTGGTTAAGGAACCAGCCTTGCAACCGGAAGGTCCCTGGTTGGGTAGCTGGATGGTGTAAAGTGCCCTTCAGTTGGCTTATGGCTGAGCCTAAATTCTTATTTTATCTGTATTTTTCTATTAAGGGTTGCTGCTGTCTCTTACTTTTATTTAAAATGTATTTTAATTTGGTTTTTTGTTGTTTGCTCTTACTGTACAGTGTCCTTGGGTGTCTTGAAAGGCGCTTATTAAATAAAATTATTATTATTAATTGCCACCTGCAGGCATTTCTCAATGAAAAACGCGGATAAACTGCAGGCAATCATTCAGTCCTGCAAACAGTGCGAAGCCGCCGTTGAATGGATTGTCCCGGAAAAACACCTCGAAGACGGCATATACATTGTGTCTGCCCCCTCGCCAGTAGGCATAAGCCATAGTGAACTGATACAAATCCGTCAGCAGCGGGGGCACTCTCTGGCACACAGGGGGCACCTGACGGGGCACTGTCGCCATGTTCCCTTGATGAAGTCTTCTCTGACTTCACAGCGATAGTCAATTTCAAGAATATTTAAATCGGCTTGTTTGCGAAAGAATCAACACGTTTATAAACACGTTGCGCAACATTTCTGGAGCAGTATGCTGGTGTTTCTCAATTTAAAATTATTTTTAATCATCATTCGTAGTCCAAACACAAACATCCTTCTTGCTGATTGCTCGTCCTATTAGACTTTTGTCCCATTCCATTTGGGGACTGCGCCTCCCACTTGGAGTGCGTCCCTTCATTTTGAAGTTATAAACCTTCCATTTGAAGTTATGACCATCTGCATTAAACGTGATCTAGGCTGCAGGAATACATACTGTACTTAAAATTACCCACTAGGATTGGAATGTCTGTTCATTTTGACCCCTTTAGAAAAGTGGGGTTGTTGTTATTTTTATACAAGCTGCGAAATAGGAACATTTTCATACATGATAAGGGATTAGGTCAGATTAAGGCATTTCATTAATAAATTGCGTTATTAATCTTATCAGTGGAAGTTCCTCCGTAGAATATCAGAACCGTGCAGGTTTGCTTGTTGTCACTTAATGGATCGTTTTGTAAAACACTTCTGCAGCCACATGCAGGCAATTCTCAATGAATAAAACTCTTTATAATCATCACTGGTAAAAACAACATCACTAACCTTCATCTGTGAAACGAAAATCGCGGATAAACTGCAGGCAATCATTCAGTCCTGCAAACAGTGAGAAGCCGCCGTTGAATGGATTGTCCCGGAAAAACAGCTCGAAGACGGCGCGTACATTGTGTCTGCCCGCTCGCCAGTAGGCATAAGCCATAGTGAACTGATACAAATCCGTCAGCAGCGGTGGCATTCTCTGGCACACAGAGGGCTCCCGAGTGGCACATGTATTGCGGTACTGTGTCGCCATGTTCCCTTGACGAACTCTTCAACTGACTTCACAGCCCGAGTTGCCAGGTCCACCAAAAATAAATATCTAAAGTTCGCCCTTCTGATAAAGCTATCGCAAAATATCTGGCTGTCATTCGTTAAAGCAGACATCCTATAAATAGCTAAACAACCTTTTATTTTTACTCATTTCGTTCTCATTTTACTATAAAAATAGCTTATAAGAGTTTGAATTGGTATATTTATCTTTAATGCTATTAATACCTTTGTAATACCTTTGTAATAATTTAACAATTTTTAGATCCCAGTAAAAACATTTAACAGTAACACAATTATCACAAAATTGAACTAAATTAGACTTTTACTCATTTCTGTTCTTTTCCCACAGAGGAACACACAGAGATTGTAGAAAATCGAGTGTTGTATGTAAGCAAATGCGGAAAAAAAACAGACTGACAAGAACAAATCAAAAGGTGAGACATGAAGTTAAGTGCCCTTGGGCAAGGCACCTAACCCCCAGTTGCTCCCTGGACGCTGCGCTGGCTGCTCACTGCTCCGGGCACGTGTGCTTACTTCACCTGTGTGTATTTGTGTGTTTCACTGCACAGTTGGGGTAAAAGCAAGGGACCAATTCCGCTGTGTGCAAACAGTGTATCACTTTCACCTTTAAACTCATCAGAAAAGGTCATCTATTTAAGTGTTTATGTTAATGTTGATGATTATTGCTTACAGCCAATGAAAACCCAAAATCATCATCACAGAAAATTAAATTATATAAAACCAACTGAAAAATGTACAGTAACTGCACTCAGTACTTGGTCAGGGCTCCTTTTGCACAAGTTACTACATCAGTGTGGCATGGCATGGCAGCAATCAGCCTTTGGCACTGCTGAGGTGTTATGAAAGCCCAGGTTGCTTTAATAGCAGCCTATAGCTTGTCTGCATTGTCTGGTGCTTCTCGTCTTCCTCGACACTAACCCATGGATTTTTTTAATGGGGTTTAATCAGACGTGTTGCTGACCAAGCATAGTGATATTGTAGTTATTAAACCAGGTATTGGTACTTTTGGTAGTGTGGACAGGTGCCAAGTGCTGACTTTTGTCTTGATATAACACAGTGGACCTTAACCACAGACCAGTAGATGACATTTCTTATTGTGGAAACTTCCTACTAGAGCTCAAGCAGCTTGGGTTGTGTGACCCTCCACTCTTCCTCCTCTGGGACCTTGATTTTCAAATAAAATGCATAATTATGTATACTCACCATGTATATACATCCGTCATGAATCTCCATGAATCACGCAAAAAAAGTTATAGAAAAAAAAGAAGCCTATAATGAAAAACATCTCGACTATAAACACACACACACATACATACATAAGCATGGAAATCTTACACACATGCAGCCTTAATTCTCCTTATAAATAATAATGCCAAATTTTGCTGCCCTTGGAATCAAAGATGAAGATGAGTCTCAAAAACTGGTGCAATAACGTTTATTGCCCTCTTCCAGCACCGTGAATCTACATTGATACCAGACATTGTGCAAAATGTCTGGTTTTATGCACAACACACATACAAAACGTGTACATATATAAAACATAACATACGCAAAATCTAAAATGCACATGTAATATATACTGTGATACAGCCAATATTCTCAGTATGTTCACAAGTTGCTAACCCACGTGGAGAGAAAACACGAAAACTATGCATACCTCGCTCCACTTTCTAAAGGCGCAAACGAGCAATTCATTTAGCTCCGTACAGGTGGTTTACATCCGACTTAAACATATACATTTAAACTTAATTAAAAAAGAAAAAATATGCATGTAACTTTAGTAACAACATCAAAGTCAAAGAGAAAGCGCGTGATCCTTAAACATTACCGCGTCCTAAACTGCATTGTTTACAGCTTCGACTGTGTGATTTCAAAATAAAAGTCCTGCGGCTCTGCGATCACTTAAACCGAAAAAACTGTAGTCCACAAGTCATAAATGAGTAAATGAATAAAACAGTGATCAGCTGTGTCGCTACGTCACCGCTCCGAAACACGTGCCAGCGGAATTCTGGCACGTGAACGGGTTCCATTGTCGCATTAAAACCCCTTTAGTGAAATACCGGGTTGCCATAGTCCTTATCCCTCTCCTGAACCTTTTTTCTTCACTCTTTGTCTGTTAACATTTCATTGTTTCCATAGCCTTCTGATTTATGTGATTTTATGCGGCAGCCGTACATTTTGAAAGTAGCCGAAAAAAAACGCACCCCGCGGCCTCTGCGTTTTCATCCGCGACAGGATTTTCAGACAGGCGCAATTTGTCGGGAAAACAACGAACTTGGCAACTCTGTCACAGTAATAATCAATTTCACGCCTACCAACCGGAAACTAACTCCACTACTTACAAGTGGTATATTCTTGCACACCAAGCGTCGTAACTGTGTTATTAAAGCCACGAGGAACATCGTGTGTGTGTCCGGCACACACGTGTAAATAAATGCCGTAATATATAGTCTTACACAATTGTGCACGTGACATTCATGGAAAACTCTAATATGTCCAAGAAATTATTTAATTTACTCGTGCGGTGTTATTGCAATTGCTCACTGTTTTCGGGTCTGCTGGACCTTCTACCTTATAGCTTTTGGAATGGAGGACGTAGGAAAAATGGTATTGGCACAATAAAATTCTAAATTGGTGCAAAAGCTACACTACAAAATATAAAGTTTTTTAAAGTAGGGTTTTTCAGTTTTCCCTGCCACCAGGAGTCGCCACAGAGAGTCACTCGAATTGCTGACCTGGGTCTGGCACGTGTTTTACGTCGGATTCCCGTCCTGAAGCAGCTTTCATCCTTTCTGACTTAGGACCGGAAATCTCCAATTCACTTACGATACATGCCTTTTGACTGTGGGGGAACCTGCAATCTCCATACAGAAAGGACACCAGGGAAACTCAGGACATTTTTGCTATGAGGTTGTAGCACTACCCACTGCGCCACCTTTTGCTTTTAGTGACTAAATTATATATTTTTCATGCCCATAATGTAAAATTTGCACACTATACTATATACACTATATATTTTGTATAATCTAGAAGGGAAGGGAGATAATTGATTAGACTACAGTCCTATAGTATAACACTGGAGGGCATTGTAGAGTCTGAAGTGTCAATGGTGCAAATGGTTCCTTAATGAGACCTAAAAAGAGAATACTGTTAGCGAGTGAAATGAAAGATAGAGTTTTTAAATTGAAAATAATTTAAATAGAGTCTATTGATTCTATTCAATATGCTAAGCTTTTTTTGGGTGGGCAATGATGGCTCTGTGGTTAATGCTCTGAGTTTCTGATCAGAAGGTAGCAGATTCAAGCCCTCAGAATTACATATCTGCAACTATTTTGATACGTGAGCAAGTAACTTAACACTTTCTGATCAATGGGTGCTGTACCGTGGCTCTTCCTTCACACTGAAACCCATTTGCAAAAAGTTTCACTCTGCAGTAATGTGTATATTTTCAAATGAAGCCTTTTACTCTATGTTTATAGAATGTTTTTACAGGCAGACAATTATTATACTGTATATATTTATACAAATACTAATAAGTACACTATTACTTTACATTATTGGGAAAACATTCATTGTTTCTTGTGCTGTCTGTGTTTAATTTGATTAATCCCATTTTACAATAAACAGCTGCCATATTTCAGTACATGACCAGGTCAATGGCTCTGGATACCTGCCTTTAGCTTTCTACCCACTGTATGTATGAATTATAAGTATTACACAACAGACACTATTTTAACCCAAAATAAAAATATTCCAGTGCGTAAATAGATCACTCCTATTAGCAGAGCTTAGCCTAACCCAAAGTAAAATTCCACATGTGAGACCATGACTGTATTAACAACTGCAATGACGCTCACTGATGACATCACTCTGCATGCATTCCTGTCCCAGCAAAAGGTCACTTGGCATGCGTCACTGAAAGCCTGTGTCATGCTTGTATAATTACACTTCCTTAAACACACTGAGGTAAATTATCTCATTGAAACATTGCAACATTTTACTAAATTATATTTATGCATATGGAATATCAGATCTAATAGACAGAGTCATGTACAGAATAATAAAAAATACTGCATCACATCCTGTCATTAAAGATACAGCTATTCTTTTGCATAGTATTTTTTAATGTTGAATCCTCTCGTCCCAATTAGCACCGAATGTTTATGGTCAATATGTGCATACATATTTTAACTTAAGGCTACTCAGATTAATGGCAAAAGCCTCTTCTAGTGCAAAAGAGAGATAAATGCATACTTCAAATTATTATATAAATTATCTTTGGTTTGATGGTAATATATTACAACTTAACCTACACGATTTATTGTTCCCTTCCTTTTGATTTGTTTTGTTGTAGGCTTTAGATATTCACTGAACATAGTGGTTTAATGTAAATCAGTTGTTCACACATTTAACAACTTCATGTTATTTAAAATAACCTTTGGTTTTCCCATGACATGCTCTAGAGAATTATTGTGCCCGCATCACATGAAAATGAAAACACTATCTCGTGCAACTAGTCTCTAGACTCTAAACAATATTTCAATTCACAAATTGGGGCAGTCAATTTGTGGGGGAGTCGTAGGCTTGTGGTTAAGGAACCAGCCTTGCGACCGGAAGGTCCCTGGTTCGATTCCAAGTAGCGACAAGTCAT
>JAOUQT010053993.1:0-10724 GCA_025769995.1 Xyliphius kryptos | reverse complement strand
GGCCGATTGCGACCCCTGATAAAAGGGAAAGGCCGAATGAAAAAGAAGAATAGAATAGAAATAATAAAAAAATAATTAGCATATCTCTTTTTCTAGAGTGCCTAATATTATGAAACAATCCATGGAATCTGGACAAATTTCATTGCATAAAGTTCAAGGGTGCAAGTCTAAGCTGAACACCTGTGATCTCTCATATGACACTGCATCAAAAACATCATTCATCAACTTCTAACTGACCTGGTACTGCGGTATCTCCAGGAACAGTTCTTTGTGACAGTGGGGGCTCATCTAGCTGAAGCTAGAGCTGGTCAGGAATTCCGGATTCAAGCCCGAAAACGAATAACTGCCCCTGTTTTACTCATAAAAAAGGATTTACCCCTAAAGGTGCAGTGCTGTCTATGCACTTTAACTCTGACTTGTTAAGAAGCTGGCTATCCGATGAACAAATTTCAGTGTGATGTAATGTAAACTATATGTGTCAAAATAATTATTCATGCTTCCCTGTGAATTTCACACTTGGCCTGGATTCCTGAAGCAGAATGTAATAATAATGTAATCATGTTTGTTTAAATCTGGATTTGTGACTCTCACTTGATATGTCCTGGAGCAGACGTTTGGTTCTACGTGCAAGCTGAAGGTTTTTGATTGAGAGACTTAAAACTGCTGGACGTTCACTTCAAAGCAAAGAGGTAGTCATGGCTACGGCCAAACCAACAAACACAAGAGGTGGAGAACAATGAAAGGTTAAGTTCTACTGTGTGTGTATGTTTTTATATATTTGTGAGGAATGATTCTTGGCAGACACCAGCATTGTGAGGGCATCTGTTGTTGTGAGGACATTTTGGCTGGACCACAAAAGGAAAATGTCATTTAAATGTTAACTTAAAGAGAAAAAATAGCTTTTTCATTACTGAGGTTGAGTTAGCTGAGGGTCAGCATTAATAAGCTGCATTAATAATGAAGTTCATAGACGCTCCTCACAAGTATATGTGTGTGAGTTATAAATGGTTACTCATGCACATATATGTTGTATCTTGCACAAAACTAAGAATAACAGTGACGTGGGTAAAACGTTCTCTGTGTAACAGAACTATTAAAGTGAATGTTTATGAAATAAGTGGATGCAAGGAAATGATCAGTGTCATGGTGAGTCATGGCATGCTTACTTAGGGAGGGATCATAATTTCAAATCAGGTGGTTGATGCTCTGTCCACCTGTGGCAGACATTTGCACACTGCCACTGAGCTTGTATAAAATATCCGAGCTGCTCAAACCCAAGTCAAACTGAGAACCAGAAATCCATAAAGTCAAAGTATCATCAATAAATGAGCAAATGATTAGATCATTTTTATAATAGGAATGTTAATCTAGATACGTGAAAACAATGAATGGCTTATGAAACTAAAATGTATTATGTAGGATGGTTACTAAGTACTGTACTATTAACTAATCAATTACCTTAGTCTTGTGTAACTATAAATACATGACGCTGACCTGGATTCCACTTTGTTCTGGGGAAAGAAATAAATGTCGCCGTCTGTAAATTTATGGAGATATTTTCTGGCATTATCCATAAGATGTTTGTAATACAAATATTTTCTTTGTCATCATAAGCAGGTCACATAATAAAATAGGTTACTAGGTTGGATGGAGGCGTTTCAGCACCAGTCGTGTACCAGCGTTGTGTATAAAAGGAATTGGGTCAGTGAGAACGTAAAGAGATCTATGAATATTTGTGAAAGATATTTCAAAATCTATATACAATAGACAGTATAGTAGTTCATGATACTGAACAGTATATATATAATGAGAAAATACAAGTGAGAGAACAACTCAAGTCGAGTCCTAAATATCAGGAATGACAAGCTGACTAGTATTAAATAGACTTGTCTGTTGATATTTAAAAAAATATAGATATATATATTTATAGATATTTTCCTAAAAAAGGAAAGAAAGGAGAGGGTAAAGGGATTAGAGTAAGTGCCTATGGATAATGTTTGCCTACAAGAGTTTCTTGAAGCTTCAAGAGTTTCTTGCTTGAATTTCAGCGCTCTGGACACTGCAAGTGAGATCATTTCACCATTTAGCTGTGATGAAAGATAAGGAGAATGAACTGGCACAGAGTGGTCAACACTAGAGCAGAATGGGCGAGCTAGGGTGTACCTTTGGAAAAGAGAATTTAGATATAACAGCTATTGTCCTGCAGTATATTCCAATGTCAGGACCTTGTACTAGATGCAAGCATTTACTAGGGGCCAGTGTAGGTAGCAAATCAGTGGACTTGCATGGGATCGCTTGGTTTACACCAGACAAGTTGCAGAGTTATGGATCAATTGTAAGGGTTTGATTGTGAAATATGGAAGTTCAGCAAGCATAGCATTGCAATAATCCAACTTACTAGGGCATGGACAAACATTTGTCCAGCCTGTTCGGTCAGAAATGATTTTACAGGAACGGGCAGTTTTAGCGGTATGTTTGGAGAGTTTGAGCTGCTTTAGTGTGAGATTTAGTGTGATCTAGCCTCAGATGTCAATAAAAGAAAAGAAAGGGTGAGAGTGGGTTTCTGCAGCAGTGGTGTAACACTGACCTCCTTGAAATGGTCAGGAAAAATGCCGGTTGTGATGGAAGATTTAATATGTTGAGTAAGTGCAGGTTTGATGGTAGTGGATATGGACTGGAGGAGATGCAACAGAATTTTGGAGAACTCTGAGAGAGGGAGAATGAGGAAAGAGTTGGTTGGTCAGGTTTGAGCAAGATTGTTCTTACTGAGTCTAAAGGCCACAGTCTAAACTAAACTAAACATAAACTGTAAAACATGGACGTGTAATAAGGAATAATGGTTTGGGAATTTTTCTCATACTTTGGAGTCTGGCACATTAATCGCATACGAAGCACCATGGACCAGTCTCAATATAAAACCCCAATTGCAATGAAGTTGGTACACTGTGTAAAACATAAATAATGACAGAATATGATGATTTGCAAAATCCTTTTCAACCCATATTCAATAGAATACACTACGAATATGTGATATTTATATTTCAAATGGATAAACTTTATTTACTATAATATTCACTAATTTTTATTTGATGCGGGCAACACGTTTCATAGGGGTGAGGACGAGGGCAAGAAAAATAACTTATCAGTGCAGTTCAAAAAGTTTAAAAGCCGGCATCTCTGATGTAATAGGGTGTGTTAGTGCCCATGGCATTGGTAACACATCTGTGAAGGCTCCATTAATGCTGAAAGGGACATACAGGTTTTGGAGCAACATATGCTGCCTTCCAAGGAATGCTTATTTCACCAAGACAATGCCAAGCCACATTCTGCATGTGTTACAGCAGCATGGCTTCATAGTAAAAGTGTTTGTACTAGACTGGCCTAACCTCCAGTCCAGACCTGTCTCTAATTAAAAATGTGTGGCGCATTATGAAGTGCAAAATATGACAACGGAGACCCCGAACTGTTGAGAAGTTGTACATCAAGCAAGAACAGAAAGATTTCCAACTATAAAGCCTTAACAATTAGTGTCCTCCTAAGATCACAAACACTTATTGAGTGTTGTTAAAAGGAAAGATGATGTAACACAGTAACACAGTGGTAAACGTGGCCCTTTCCCAAACCTTTTAGAAATTGCAGGAATCAAATGCAAAATTAGTGAATATTTGCAAAAAAAACCAATCAGGTTTATCCAATTATTCAATTGTATATGGGTTCAAAAGGATTTGCAAATCATTGTATTCTGTTTTTATTTATATTTTATATAACATCCCAACTTGGGGTGGTACAGTGGCACTGTGGATAGTGCTGTGGCCTCAAAGCAAGAAGATCCTGAGTTCTAGAACGTGGTGGGCCGACTTGGGAAATTGTGTGGAGTTTGCATGTTCTCCCCGTGTTTATGCGGGTTTTCTCTCCGTACTCCGGTTTCCTCCTGCATTACAAAAACACGCATAATAGGTTAATTGGTGTGTTTAAATTGTCTGTTAGTGTGTGAATGTGTGTGATTGTGTATGTGTTCATGATGGGTACCGGCTTCCCCTGACACTTAAACTAGGATTAAGCGGCTATAGAAAATGAATAAATGAATGATATCAAAATTGTATCAAAATACTGGAACTGGTCTTGTCAATAAATGCCCAATCCAGAAGTGGCCAGCCCAATCCCCAGACCTCAGTCTAACTGAGAATTTGTGGCATGACATCAAGAATGCTGTAAAGTGTGAAATGTAGTCCAGTCAGATTTAGTTGGATTTCAGTTGACACCATTATAAATCAGTTATCAGAAATAAAGATTACTCAACTAAAAATGAGTTCAGTGATTAACAGAAGAACTAAATCTGTAAAAATTATTCATTTTATATTGTAAATATTCAGGTTTGTGAGTAAATATGAAGACACTGATATTTCTTGAACAGCCAATTACATTTCTGTCTTTATTTCACAGTTCAAAAATGTATATTTTGCATTTTGACTGGACCCCAGAAATTTCCATAAACATAATAGAATATGGCCTCAACTGTTTACATTGAACAAAGAGAGTATTAATACAGTATATAATATTATTCATTTTAATCCCTAAGAGAGAACCTTTTTCTGTAAGAAGGTATTAATTAGGTATTATAAATTTTGCCAATATGTTTTACACACAGCGGAATTGGTCCTTTGCATAATCAATAGTGACACAAGGGAAAAATAGGTGTAATTGCAATTGATTAGACGTACATTATGTCATGTTATGTTGTGTAGGCTTGTGGGTAAGGAACCAGCCTTTTGACCGGAAGGTCCCTGGTTCAATTCCAAGTACCGACAAGTCACGGCTAAAGTGCCCTTGGGCAAGGCACCTAACCCCCAGTTGCTCCCCGGGCGCTGTGATGGCTGCTCACTGCTTCGGGCACGTGTGCTCACTTCACCTGTGTGTTTGTAATTGTGTGTTTCACTGCACGGATGGGTTAAATGCAAAGGACCAATTCCGCTGTGTGGCAAAATGTATCACTTTCACGTATATTTTTGTTACAACTGAATATTTGGGGCCTCTTTCAAGTGAATTTTCTTAGTTTTAACACAAGCTGATTTAAACAAGACAGTTTTATCATCAAACAAACAAAAAAAGACTGGTGACCAAAATGACAGAACCAGCAGATAGGATGTGAATGCAGAAAACTTTGGACACTCCTGCTCTTAAGTCCTGTAACAGTTTGCTTTACACCACCACTATCCGACATCTTGCATTGCGCTTTATGATGTAAAGCTAGGATTCAGCTGCTCGGCAATGAAAACACATTCCACAGAGTTCTCTACACACTGCTCTGACACTACACACTGACACCACTCTTTTACATGACCTACTATTTTGTGGCTGAGTTGCTGTCATTTCCAATCACTTCTGAATTGTTATAATGCCACTGCTTTTGTTGACTGTGAAATGTTTAGTAGTGAGGAAATTTCATCCCTGGACAATTTGTACAGGTGACATCTTACAATATCACGCTGGAATTCACTGGACACTTTCTTTCACCCATGTCTGTAAAAGCAGCCTCCATGCCTAGGCACTTGATGTTATACACCCGTGGCCATGGAAGTGCTTGGAACACCTTAACGCAATGCATGAGTCAATATGTTGGGCAATATAGTGCACATTGGGTGTTTTTAGTTTAGTTTTTACTGAGCAATTTAGAATAGAAAGGCGTTCTTTGTGTTTCTCAGTTTAATTCCCGGTCCTGTTCTCAGTTTACATGATAAAACTAACTTTGTTTGAGTAAGTTATGCTTATGATAACTTTTTAATTGTAATTATTAGAATAATAACTGAAATATATCAGTGCATACAGAACAAAATAAAAGTACTGTATTATCAATGATAAATTTAAAATATATATATATATTTTTCTCTCAGACCCTCACTTCATTTATCGCCTGAGTGATTAAGCAACGCCTCTCTACTTCCATCTAGTGTTAGAAAACAGCATTGCACCTAAAGATCAGCACAAATTTTGCAATAGCAACGTGTATCTTATATACATGATCATATTATATATCTAACCCCATTTGCTTCCCGGGCACTGTGCAGGCTTCACCGTTGTCTGTATATACTGTATATGTGTGTTTCTCTGCACGGAAGGGTTAAATGCAGAGAACAAATTCCGCTGTGTGCAAGCATAGTGGAAAATGGATCATTTCACTTTCACTTTCATATTATATATCATATCATCTTATATACTGTATTATTATATCATTACTTCATATAATATAATCATATATTATTTTATATATCATATCATCTTATCACATAAAATTTTATATCATATTATTATATTCAATATCTTCATATCATATATCATTGCTCTGTGTGATAGAGATGAAAGCCCTGGGGATTTGAACCACTGTTGGATTTTCCAACAGCTCGCTTTGGACCTATCCAGAAGTCTTGAAAGTGCAGTGAACTATTGGAAATAACAGGCACAGATATCAGCGCTGGATCATGTTTGGGCAAAAATATTCGGACTGAGATGCTTATCCTTTGACCCTAATGGATGGCATGAATTTGGTTAGGATTATTTATTATTCAATTCAAACATAATAATTGGGCTGTTATGGTTTTCAATTTTGGGTAAAAAAAATACACATTCTTATACCTTCCATAAATTCACACTGAGTATCTGGTAACACTGATGCATATAGTTTTGTTATGTTATGGTTCATAGCCGGGATATAATGTCATGAATGATAGTATAGTGTTGTATAGTATAGTATAGTACTATAGGTTACATCATGCAGTACTGGAAATGACTCTTAGATATCAGCCCTGGACCGTTATTGGAAAAAACAAATCAATTGATTATTTTCCTCCTTGTATTTTAACCTGAAACCCGAATTTACTTATAAACTTGACTCATAAATAATACATAATGTGTGAGAAAGCTCTTAGACATGATCTCATGATCACCACCACTCTCTCCTGGCAAGACATCAAGTTTGTTATCAAAGAATAAAGGTAATAGAAGCAAAACGAGAAAAATTGCATATGAGGCCGGCTGTATGGGACTAGCTCAATTAGCCCCAAGTATATCAGTACATTTGTAAATTATTAAATTCCATTTTTATTTACAGTTTGTACTTTGTCCCAACTTTTTTGGAATCGGGTTTGTACATCAGGCACAGAATCTTCTAGCTAGGAATTCTTTTCATTATAGCTGTTTATATGTCATGGTGTAAATCGGAACTCAGCCTTTGGTCTGAACACTTTGACATTCTTGTGATTTTCTGCCCCCTACGTCTTTGGCATGGATTTAACAGATCGCTAGTAATCTTACATATAGCACCTTAAATTGTAAAGTAGTTTAACCTGCTCTCTCATCTAAGAGAAAAATGCAGTCAGAGCACCTTGCAAAAAATAAAAAGTGTATTCCAATAATAACAGACACTACAAAATGAATACATTATCGAGCATAATTTAAAATCAATCATAACATGCATATTTTCAAGGCCATTAGAGCAATGTGTGGACATACACATTTTAAGAATGTGTAGGTTACAGTATACATTTCCTATGGAACCGTATGATGTAGTGCACTCCGGATGTCCATGGCAGGGAAGGTCAAATTTCCAGACATTTATTGTGGTAACTGTAAGATGATAGACCTTCAGTCTTTCCTTTTTCTTCCTGATTAAGCTGATTTCCAGTCATACATCCACACATGTGCTTCATATTTACAGAGGACAAAGTGAGATCAGAGCTGATCTCAGAGCAGAGTAACTAACAGCGCTAACAGCGGTTGCATGAAGCCTCGCTGTTGAAACATGAGCCAGCTTTTCACCGACATTAGAAAGCTGATACAAAAGACAGCAGACATGTGCTACTCTATTGCCAGCTGATATTGGATCGGTTTATGAGCCTTTTCGCAACCACAGTGATTACAAGGATAAGAATATCCAGTTTAATACGAAACACGTGTGACCAAACTGTAGCTCATAGCAACAAGATCTTTTTAGCCATCAATAATGTATTCATTTACTTTCGAGCGAAACTTTACAAATTCGAATCTGTGTCTGTGTGTATTCTAGTTGGTACGCGCTCATGTGTGTACAGTGTAGGTGAACAATGGCAGGCGGGCTTTAAATATTAAAGAGTAAGGAAGAACACTGTTTGTCCTCAATGCTAAAGACTTTAATGTGGGTAGAATGGACAACAATGACACCGCCTGACAAAATACCTGTGTTTATAAGTTTTCTCATGTACGCGGAAGATCAATATCCAGCTGTGCGTGTGAAATGATTGGACTGATGAGGAAATCAAGATAAGATGATTGGAATGGAAACTAAATTTGTCTCCATACTGACATAGATGGCTTCATGACATTGGAACTGAAACTGCAAATAGCTTTTACATCCTGGGGGGTAAGACCAAATGTGTTACCTTGTGTGTCATTTTTAATACTTGTCTAAGTTATATTTAGCTTTTTTTGACTTTGAGTGACTTTATTATGCGAAACAAGACATGTATTATTATGCAGTATCATTATCATATCAGGACGATTATCCTTACCACTCTCACCCCTGGCTTGTCCATTAGGCATATTTTATTATAAATAAATTAAACTTATGTCTGGATTTTTATGTTTTTTTTGTAAGGCTGGATTATTATAAGCTCTGTGGAAATAAAATGGAGCTAAATTCATTTAAATCAATATATAGATATATAAAATAATATCATGGTGCTGTGTTAATGCATCGGAATATCGGACATTAATGGTCAAATATACTAAAGACATAATTCATAATTAAAAAACAGAACTTAAGTAATGTTTAGTTTTTATATATATACTCATGACTCGGCGGCACAGTGGCACAGTGGATAGTGCTGTGGCCTCACAGCAAGAAGATCTCCGGTGGGGTGCTTTAGGAAATATCTGTTTGCTTGTTCGCCTCATGTTTGCACGGGTTTCTTCCCGCAGTCCAAAGACATGCATGATAGGTTTATTTGAGTCTCGAAATTGCTTGTTAGTGTGTGACTGTGTGTGTGATTGTGTGTGTGTGTCTATCTATGATAGATTGGCACCCTGTCTAGAGTCTAGGTCTGGGGAAGGGTATAGAAACATTTCTGAAGCATTGAAGTCCCCATAAGCACCATGGCCTCCATCGTCCATGAATGGGATAAATTTGGAACCACCAGGACACTTCCTACTGCCCAGCCTATCTAAGTAATTGGGGTGAAAGGGGCCTTAGTCTGGGAGGTGAGTAAGAACCCAATGGACACTCTGACAGAGCTTCTGCATTGCTCTAAGGAGAGAGGAAAACTTTCCAGAAGGACAACAATTTCTGCTGCACTCCACCAATCAGGCCAGTATGATAGAGTGGCCGGACAGAAGCAACTTCAAAAGACAGATAACTTATTTGCCAAAAGCACTTAAATAACTTTCAGAGCATGAGAAACAAAATTCTCTGGTCTGATGAAACAAATATTGAACTCTTTGTCCTGAATGCCAAGCATCATGTCTGGCAGAAACCTGGCACTGTCCATACAGCGAAGTAAGGTAGTGGCAGCATCATGAAGGTTTTTTTCAGTAGCAGGAACTGGGAGACTAGTCAGGGTCATGGGGAAGATGACTGCAACAAAGTACAGAGACATCCTTAAAGAAAGCCTGCTCCAGAGCGCTATGAATTTCAGATTGGGGCGAAGGTCCCATTTCCAACAGGACAATGACCTTAAGCACAGAGTCAATATAACAAAAGCGTGGCTTTATTTAATCCATGTTGAACTAAGGCTGTAGAATAATTAAACAAAGTGAAGCGCTGTAAATATTTTTTCAAATACACTGAATGTCTTTCAAATGATATGATCTGTGTGAACTAAAGAACAAAACTGCACTAAATATTGATTAAAATGGTTAGTAATAAGTGAATTTATTGGTTTCTGACACACCACGGGAACATCATTGCTGTTCCTATCAATCAAAGATGAGGGCTAAACAACTGCCAGAATTATATAATGTTTTAGTCGGCTTAGGCAATAGTGAAGAAATCAAGATACTGAGATAATTGTAATAATAACTAATACAGTAGATAATACTATAGTTATAGTTAAGTTATAATTATAGGTATAGTTAGTTACTATATCAAGAATTTCTAAGTTTTACCAAAAAAATTTCCACGGTAATTGATTGACCGCACAGTGCAAGTGTAAAGTTTGGTGGAGGGGAGATTATGGTATGGAATTGTTTTTCAGGAGCTGGAGCTTGGCTCCTTAGTTCCAGTGAAAGAAACTCTGAATGCTTCCGCATACCAAGGCATTTTACATGTAGACAATTCCATGCCCCCAACTTTGTGGTAGCAGTTTGGATCTGGCCCCTTCCGCTCCAACATGACTGTGCACCAGTGCACAAAGCAGGGTCCATAAAGACATGGATGACAGAGTCTGGTGTGGAAGAACTTGACTGACCTAATAGAACATCTTTGGGATGAATTAAAGCGGAGACTGAGAGCCAGGCCTTCTCGTCCAACATCAGTGTGTGACCTCACAAATGCGCTTTTGGAAGAATGATCAAACATTTCCATAGACACACTCCTAAACCTTGCGGACAGCCTTCCCAGAAGAGTCAAAGCTGTCATAGCTGCAAAGGGTGGACCGATGTCATATTGATCTCTATGGATTAGCTCATATGTGAGTCAAGGCAAGTGAGCAAATACTGTTGGCAATGTAGTGTATTTTTATATAATTTATATAATTATA
>JAOUQT010053973.1:0-10724 GCA_025769995.1 Xyliphius kryptos | reverse complement strand
CACAGTGTATGTGTGTGTGTATATATATATGTGTGTGTGTGTGTGTGTGTGTGTGTGTGTGTGTGTGTGTGTGTGTGAACGAGAGAGACAAATAATAGTATGACCATAGACCTGTATTCGTATATGAGCAAAACCTTCTCTGTTTTTGTAGCTTCGTATTGGCATACACTCAGGTTCTGTGCTAGCGGGCGTGGTTGGTGTAAAGATGCCTCGATACTGTCTGTTCGGAAACAACGTTACACTTGCTAGCAAGTTTGAGTCTGGAAGTCAACCACGTCGCATTAACGTCAGTCCTTCCACCCATCAGTAAGTGGAATACACACAGAAACTCTGTAGCAGTACATTCTATATAGGAATGATCATTTGTTTTCTCTTGTACAGTTGCAAGAAAAGGTATTTAAACCCTTTGGGATTACTTGATTTCTGCATAAATTGGTCATTAAATATGCGCTAATCTTCATCTAAGTCACAATAGACAAACATAGTCCACTTCTATAAAACCATGCATATATATTTTTTGTGTGGTATTAGTTTAACACAACATGTACACATTCACAGTGCGGGGTGGAAAAAGTATGTGAACCTTTGGATTTTATAACCGGTTGAAACTTCTTTGGCAGCAATAACCTCAACCAAACGTTTCCTGTAGTTGCAAATCAGACCTGCAATACGGTCAGAAGGAATTTTGGACCATTCCTCTTGACAAAACTGTTTCAGTTTAGCAATATTCTTGGAATATTTGGTGTGAATTGCTCTTGAGGTCATGCCACTGCATCTTTATTGGCTTGAGGTCAGGACTTTAGAAGGCGTATTTTTTTCTGTTGAAACCATACGGTTGTTGATTTACTTCTACGTTTTGAATCGTTGTCCCGTTGAATTATCCATCCTCTGTTGAGCTTCAGTTGGCGGACAGATGGTCTTAAGTTTTCCTGCAAAATGTCTTGGTAAACTTGGGAGTTAATTTTTCCGTTGATGACGGCAAACCGTCCAGGCCCTGAGGCAGCACCAAACCATGATGTCCCTCCACCATATTTCACAGTTGGGATGAGGTTTTGATGATTGTGTGCGGTGTCTTTTTTTCTCCACACACAGCATTGTGTGTTCCTGCCAAACAACTCAAATTTTAGTCTGTCCACAGTATATTTTGCCATTGGTGATGTGGAACAAACTTCAAACGTGCAGCAAAATGTTTTTTTAGACAGCAGTGGCTTCCTCCATGGCGTCCTCCCATGAACTCCATTCTTGTTTAGTGTTTTACATATTGTAGATTTGTCAACAAAAATGTTAGCATGTACCAGAGATTTCTTTAAGTCTTCAGCTGACACTAGGATTCTTCCTCACCTCATTGATCATTCTCTGCTGTGCTAAGTCATCTTTACAGGATGACCACGCCTAGGAAGAGTAGCAACAGTGCTGAACTTTCTCCATTCATAGACCGTTTGTCTTACTGTGGACCCATGAACATCAATGATTTTAGAGATACATTCTAACACCTTCAAGCTTCATGCTAATTAACAATTCTTGAATGTAGGTCTTTTGAGAGCTCTTATGTGTGAGGCATGATTCACATCAAGCAATGCTTCTTACAAACATCAAACTCAAAACTGGTGTGTGTTTTTATAGGGCAGGGCAACTTTAACAAACACAACCAGCCTCATCACATTGATCGAACTCCAGGTTGGCTGACTACTGGCTCCAATTAGCTTTAAGAAAATTCATTAGCCTGGGGGTTCACATACTTTTTCCACTCTGCACTGTAAATGTTTACATGTTAACCATGTAAACATATCTTTTTACTGAAGTAATCCCAAATGGTTTGCATACTTTTTCTTGCAACTTTATTAGTATTGCATTCCATGACTACATGAATGGATCAAAAAATACTTATGTTGTATGCTAGAAATAATAGTGCACAATCGGAGTTTGAAAAGAAATTCCTTTTAACGCAACTTCACCACTTACTCTTATTTTCTCCCATAATGCATTTCCCTTACTACTCCTGACTGTACTACTTGTGTCCTTTACTGTCCTCAAATTCTTAATATTCTTTGTTCCCTACTGGGTCTGTCCCACTCTAGTTCCGTTTGCTCCCTTTTTGCCTTGATTTTCTTTCATGCCTCCTTTCTTAGTTTTTCTTCCCTCTTGCCATTTCCCCCATGGTCTTATTGTTTCTTTCTATTTCAGTCCATCTGTTTGCACTGTCTGATGACCTACTCTCATTTTGCAGGCTCCTACATGATGACCACTCCTTCTCCTTTGTCCCTCGCTCCCGACAGGAGCTTCCTGAAAACTTTCCCAAGGAGATTCCAGGAGTGTGCTACTTTCTGGAGATGGGAAAAACCCAGGGTCATGGGTCCCTGACCAATACACGCTCTGCCCCCATCCGGAAAGCATCTTATAACATCGGTACCATGTTTCTACGGGAGACCAGCCTCTGAGGAAAACTCAACCCAAATGAGGACACTGATCAGTGACTTCAACCTTAGTGGTGCTTTAGTAAAAAGTACCAGAACACAGAGACAATTCACATTTGAAGTTAGAATGAAAGCTTGGACTTCTGAATATACATATATATTTAAATAAATTAACATATATTTCCATAATGCATTCTGCCACAAGCAGTACAGGCGACAGACAGACGGGCACACACACACCTCTCAGCACTGATTCATTTACAGAACCTGGTGCCTTTTGCTAAATGCACGGTGTGTGTATACACCTGTCTGACTCAAAGACTTTATTCTTTGACCTCATGTTGATTGAACTGTCAGTTATTATTCTTTAACTTGCACAACTCCACCACCTGTCAATCAAATCTAACCTCCAAATCCACCACAGCCAGATCTGTTGTCATCTATATGCCTTCTGTAAGTGCTCTAGACAAACTCTAGGCCTCATGCCTAACCACTGCATACACACAAAAAAACATTACTGTGCCAGTTTTAAAGCGCACGTTGGGATATAGCATCAAGTTGTGTTGTGCGTACTGTCACGCACACTACAGAGCAGATGTACACACATGTCTTTAGGGTTTTGTCAATTGCTGACATCACAAGTTAAAGCAGTAAGCTGTCCTTCATTCTACTATTCATAATAGCTTGTCTTTGCTAATCTTATATCACAAATTTTTCCAAATTGTACTGCACTACTCAAATAACTACCATGCTGCTTTTTAATTAGTTAATCAAAAACATGAAATGACAGATGAAACTGAAATGGCTTATGCAGTTAAGCAGAGTGCAATGCAAAATCAGGGATCACGTAAGTCTAAAAATTTTGGACTGCACAGAAAATATTGCCCAGTGTAACCCAGTCATTGTACTTAGACTCTTTAATACTGATTCACAATAAATAACTGCTTGGCTAGAGTTTATATACAGCTACCGGCCTAAAAGTTTAATCTAATCTTATCCTAAGTTCAATACCGACAAATATGACAAAGTTCACAAGCAGTGCAAATCACTACAAGTCAAAAGCAGAAGGCTACAATTTGGGCAAGATTTTGCATCGTTTTCAGTTAAAACGTAGGATTATACAGTCTCACCAAACCAGTAAGTCATAAACTCAGTCATAAATTTATTACAAACTAAGACCTGTGAAAATGTATTTTAATCAAATATTTCCTAAAAATTTTAAGTGTTGAAATTCAGTAACAAAATAAATAAGCAAAGTGCAATTATTTATCACCTACGGAAAATAAAAATAGAGCGAGCAGATGAAGTAGGGTGTCTAAGGAGGCATTTTGATCACGCAAGCGTTTTGAACTCCAGAAAATGTGCATCTGACCACTCAATTTGCTGCATGTGCGCTTATGACCGCACTTGTACATGAACTGAAAACCAAGCAACCAAAGCCGGCACAGTGCAAGTTAAGGTATTTAATTATTTCTCCCAAAACAAGAACTTCTGACAATGTTGCCCCTAAAGACCAATATGAGAGAATTTGACATTCATAACGCAGTGGAGACATTTTTTGTGGAGTAATAGGTATCGTTGGAAACGCTGGTATTAGTGACAGTTTTGCTGCTACTATTAGCCAACATAAAGGATTTATTGTACACTATTAGAGGTGATACAGAGATGCCAAACTTCATGTAGTACCTCTGCATCATTGTGCAAAAGTGATCGGCTTTGAGCACGTGATTGCCATAGCGTATAAATAATTAATAACATATAATTAAAGGTACATTAAACAAATTTGGAATGTGTCAAATTTGGGATGTTTCAAAAAGGTCTTATGAGCCTAAGTTCTTCACCACTGTCCTTCATGATGACAAGAAATTATAAATTAGTCTTTCTTTATGATCCAACCAACACAAAGAAAATTAGGCAGATTTTCACATGCCATTTATTTAGAAACACTGAAACAAGTCCCATGATACTGGAAACAATTGATTAAACCCAATAACACCTCTTTAAAGAACTGTAATATTTAACTCGGTTTTTCAGTTATGTCATTATAGGAATAAACACACAATCCTTTCAAATGGTCTTACTGTACCACACCATTCATGCTAAACCAGATAACCAAATAAGTCATTAAATCAAGCTATTCATAGAGGTGTCAATCAAACCAAGCTGTTAAACACACTGCATCAAAAACTGACTTTGTTTTTTTCACCCATTTTTAATTTAAAAAATGCCAATAAAATGAAGCGTAGCTGATTCACTTATACTCCTGGACTGTTTGGTAAATAGAATGTGTGTGTATGTGGATTTGTGTGTTTGTATTTGTATGTAGTGCCACTTTAGCCTGTGGTTACTTGTGGTTGAAGGGCTCTTGTAGGTCAGATAATGGTGCTGATAATGAAATAGACAAAAGACACACACACACACACACACAGAGTCGACTCCACTGAGTAACACAAAAGCAGCTTTTGTCCATGTGCGAGCGAATCATTTGCATAATAACATGTTTATATGCTCAACATTACCCTAATGAGATAAAGATCAATTGTGGGTAAGATGCAAAGTCATATTTCTGACCATTAAATAAGAGATTTGGGGGTGAGTGACGATATGCAGCTCTTCTAAACTTTATCTCTGAATCCCGACAGCTACAATTACTCTAACAAAGAGACTGAAGAGATAAAGACAGAAGAAAGAAGTAATACTCAGTCAGCGAGACAGAGTGATGCATCATACAGGGCAGAAAGATAAAGCGATGCAAAAATGTCTGTGATTAATGAAGGACAGTTGGAGATGGAATAAGACAGCTGGTTGAAAAGAAAAATAATTAAAAATCAATCACCAAAACAAACAACAGATAAACAGACTGGTAAAACAGAAAGTGAACTTGGGAGTTCCACAGACAGCTGAAATATAAGCAATGATGGTCCACGTTTTTCGGTAAGGGTGCGTGCTAAAGCATGTATGTCTGCCAGTCTATCATCTTGCAGACCTAGAGATAGAGAGGACCTGGTTGAAAACAGGCTCCTTGTTGCCATAGTAACAGGGTCTTAGCAACTGTGCTTGAAATATTTAACCACTACATACTGTGTGTGTGTTCGCATGTTAACAGGAACCTGTTAATCCAATAATGCTGTTTTTTGACTACTGTGCTGCTGTTAATCCACAAAGAGATGACCATGACATTCAATCTGGACGCGTATGTGTGCTAGTCGTCCTTTTTTATTGACATTAACGTACGTGTGTGTGTGTGTGTGAGTTTGCGAGAGAGCTGGAGAGAGAGACCTCCATTACAGAAGCGCTTACACACAATGACAGACAGACATAGAAAACATGGGTGACCAGCAGTTTATTACTATATTCCTCACCATCACACTGTAAACATCTGTAATTACATAAACTAATCTGATTGGCCGAGCACAACAAGGTCATAAACGAGTAATGACCTGATTAGAGCTATAATGTAATATTATAGGATGGAGCAGGAAGGGATCATAGTAAAATATACCAACATTAAGTGGCAGAACATTTATACAAAACATGACTTTTTTTTTAACCTAAAACTAGTAACAGCATCTAGTTATGCCATAAAATAAAATACCAGTTCTAAACCAACAGCTACAACAATCTTCTAAACTTCTAAAACCACAAAAGAACAGCTACCCTGTAACTAAACAGTTTACTAACCCCATAGCTATTCTGTGACAAAACAGGGCTGTGCAGAGCCAAGTGGGGTTAGTGTAGCAGTGGGGCTTTTTAGCTTGGGTTCATCTTTTTAATTTGTTCTAGATGATACAAGATTTTATTTTATTTAAATCTGGACAATTTAGATTTTTATAAAGATGCATTACATTTATACGTCTTACGAATTCTTTCATTTTAAATTTTGTTAAAAATAATAATAATAAAAATTTAAGGTCTGTTCCTTAATTAGTTTAAGTCCATGTTTTTGGGCAGTCTGATGGATGCATCAAGATTACACCAGCATTTACTTTATAATGTACAAGCTACATTTACATACATTTACATTTGGTTATTTAGCAGACGCTTTTATCCAAAGCGACTTACAAAGAAAAAGTTGGGGTCAGAACACAGGGTTGATACAGCAACCTGGAGCAATGAGGGTTAAGGGTCTTGCTAAAGGACCCTTATTGGTAACTTCAGTGGACCTGGGATTTGAACCCACAACATATGGGTAATATGTTGTGGGTAACATAATGTGGCATATATATATATATATATATATATGCCACATTATTATTGAATAAAAATTAATGTTTGAAATTATGTCCATGTTGCCTGAAATTTCAAATGGTCAAATGGGACCAAGAATGTCTCTTGTGAAGCACCAGTGCTACAAACGATTCTCTCACACAGCACTCGAGTCAGCCATATTGTGGTCTCTTACCAAGGAAGGTAGTTTAGAGTCAATATAGTGAGACAGGAAACTGAAATGTTACACTATTTCACTATTTGCATTCATTTGTAATTGTTTTGTACAAAATCAGTTACGTATTGTTTATGAAAAAAAGCTATAAAGCTTATTTTATTCTAGTAAACATTTAAAACATACATTTGTGTAAAAATGTATTTAGTCAGCTACTGATACCATACAGTTACCATACTGAAAAAATATGAGCTGTCTAATTCTCATCATAGGTGCACTTCAACTATGAGAGACAAAATGGGGGAAAAAATCACATTGGAAATCACATTGTAGGGTTTTTAAAGTATTTATTTGTAAATGATGGTGGAAAATAAGTATTTGGTCATCCACAAACATGCAAGGTTTCTGGTTCTCAAAGACCTGTAAATAGTTCTTTAGGAAGCTCTTCTGTCCTCCACTTGTTACCTCTATTAATGGCTACTTTTTGACTTCATTATTTGTATAAAAGACACCTGTTCACAGTCTCAGCCAAACTCAAATGTCCAAAAAAAAATGTCCAAGACCAAAGAGCCAAAAATAGTAGACCTGCACCAGGCTGAAAATAGCTAATCTACAATATGCAAGCAGGTTGGTGGATTGTAAGGTTAGGCAATTGTAAGAAAGTGAGAAACATACAAGACCGTTGATAATCTTCCTCGATCTGGAGCCCCATGCAAGATTTTATCCCATGGGCTCAAAATAATCATGGGGACAATGAGCAAAAATCCCACAACTTCATGGCGGGACCTTATGACCTGCAGAGAGATGGGACTAAAGTAACAAAGGCTACCATCAGTAACACACCACACAGAGGGACTCCTGCTCAAGCCAGTACATGTCCAGGCCTGTCTGACGTTAGTCAGAGAACATCTGGATGACTCAGAAGAGGACTGGCAGAATATCACGTGATCAGATTAAATTTATGGTAAAAACTCGACTCGTCTTGTTTGGAGGAAGAAGAATGCTGAGTTGCATCCCCAAAACACCATACATACTGTAAAACATAAGAGTGGAAACATCATTGTGAAGCGGTGGCGCTGGGTGGAGTGGCGAAGCCAAGGCGCTGATCAGGCTTGATTAGCGCACCTGAAGCAGCTTTGCCTAATGACTGTGTGCCGCCGCAGGGAGAGAGACCATCCACGGAGCTGGTGGGACGGAGGACCCAGCACGGTTACCGAAAGAACTGTAAAAGCTCAGGATTCTGTTTGTAGTCGTGTTGGGTCAGTAAATAAAGCCAGTTTAGTGTTTTGCACTCCTTGGTCTTCAGCCTTTCCACCCTGCGACAATCATGATTTGGGGCTGCTTGTCTGCAAAGGGAACAGCATGACTGATCTGTGTTAAGAGAAAAATGAACAGGGCCATGTATCATGAGATTTTAAGCCAAAACTTCCTTCCATCAGTGAGCATATTAAAGCTGGAACATGGATTTCAGCATGACAATGATCCCGAATACACCGGGTGGAAACCGTAGGAACGGCTCCGTAAAAAGCATTTCAAAGTCCTGGCGTGGTCTAGCTAGTCTTTAGACACCAACCCCATAAAAAAATATGTGAAATCTGCATGGAGGAATAATCCAAAAAAGCAGCTACAGTGTGAAGACTTACAGACTTACCTTTGACCTCCCCCTTGCCAAAAAACAAAGTTACAAAGTATTGAGTTTAACTTTTTTTTATTGATCAAATACTTATTTTCCACCATAACTCACAAATAAATTCTTTAAAAATCCTACAATGTTTTTTTTTTCTCATTATTTTGTCTCTCAAAGTAACTGTACCTATAATGAAAATTACACAATCAGTTCTCCATGTACTGCTCACCCATAAATCCACCAACAATCTGCTAGATTAATTAGCAGTGTCTTTTAAAAATGCTTTAGAAAAAGGTTGCATTGTCAGGCAGTCAAGTGTCAGTCAGGTACTGCACCTGAGATTAATCTGCAGAAATGTGTTTTTGGGAACATTAACATTTATTAACAATTAACCAGTGACAGTTTTAATTCATACAATGTATAACAAATACATAAATATATAACTCTAAATGTTACATATTTAAAGCAAGACACGCTCATGAGAAATTGATCCATACTATTACATGCATTGGATTGTAAATACATTGTGGTCACCATGGTATATTGCCATCGACTTATAAATAATAATAATAATAATAATAATAAATAGCTATGATATTAATTAAAACTAATTGTAGAGGATATGAAGGAACACCTTTAGTCACCCGATTGGTCAAATATATTTAGTGGTCTGGTTGCTCGAATTTTTCAACCAATCAGGTGACCGATTTTTCGACAAATTAAATTGCTCTAAATTTTCGACCAACCAGACCACTAAAAATATTTGACTTGATTGGCTAGATTGCAATAAGAAAACATCAAAAATCCATTACTCCCTTTGTCTATGATAAAAAAAAAATAGTTAAAGAAGTTGCGAGTGAGGCATTCTTTTAACTATACATTTTTAACTATACCATAGTTAAACATTTCTCAGAGTCTGTACAAAAAAAGGCAAAAGGCATGGAGATGACCTAAAGGAAAATATTACAGTTGGAGGAGCGGGGAGGTCTGCTATAAAACTGTCTCAGACATTTATATTACAATTACATTGTCATTTAGAAGATGGCTGAAGAGTTTTGAACCAGCTTTAGAAGTCTGATTGTTGAAGTTGGGAAACCGGAAAGCAGTAGGGCTGCAGCTGAGTAGCCTGCTCTGTAAAGCAAGGTCTGATTTTTCTGATGTAGTACAGAAAAAATTCTGCAAGAACACGCAGTTTTAATGACCTGATCAGATAGCTTAAGATGTGTCAATTGTGAAACCAAAAGGTTATGGCCAATGTCATGCCAATGTCAATGAGGTTTTAGCTGGAATTATGAGAAGCTTAAATACAGTAGTGCAATACATGCAGTCCAATATGAGTTATGCATCAAGTGTGGAAAGAAAAAGAGAACACTCTTTCACGATCTTCGGCAGAGTACTACAATAAAGGTTCTGGAGAAATATAGGACATATTACCTATACAGATTCCATTTCATAAACAATTTGGTTATTTGGTTCATAGCCAAACAACCACAACATTAAAAATAACTACTTCTTGGAATTTGGTATACTGATCTCAGAAAACAGAATTGCCTTATTCTGAAGGACTACACCCAAACCAAGCTTGGGGAAATGGATTCCAAAATTAAACAGAACTCTGAAGAGATTTACATATGAGATCATGTAATAAACACTATTTAACAAGATCTGGGATCTCTTACAGATTTAACTCATAAGATTTATAGATACAGCTGATAGTAGCCCTTTGCACAGCCAGATTCAACAAGCCCTTAAGTTCAATATTTAAATATTAATCAGGATCTATTAATAAAAGATTACAAAACACCAACATTAGTTCTAATAAGTCATAATATCCTTAACCCTTTAGTGTACTATAACTTTGCAATTGTGTTACTGACAACTGCAATTTCAAATTGGGATTAATAAAGTATTTTAATTCTTAATTGTTGAATGGGCTCAACGCTGTCATATGTCTGATTAAAAAAATGTTCGAATGTAAGAAGTTGTTAATTGCAAAGGTTTTTCGAAGGTAAATGTAACTTAAAAATTTGATTCTTAACCATTTAAAAGCTGGCAGCTTGGTGAACCTGCTATTGTAAAGGAGCTTGTACAGTTACCGCAGATTCATGGCCAATGTACATGGTTTGTGGCACTTCACACAATCTTTTTTAAGCAGAAAATATAAATATTTTAAAATATACATGCAATAACTTTTAACTTGTACAGAACAGCATATTTAATATTAATTATACACTGGAGATCAAAATTAGAGAACAACACACAATTTCCTAAATGTCAAGGTCACTATGTAGTCCTATGTGAA
>JAOUQT010053965.1:0-10724 GCA_025769995.1 Xyliphius kryptos | reverse complement strand
ATCGCTCAAAAAAATAAGGAAACACTAACACACACATACACACACACACACACACATATATATATATATATATATATATGTATATATAAAATGTATGCACACTTGATGATGTGTACATAAAAGAGTGACTGACCTCTGAGTGTAACGTTAATGCCATGAAGGCCCACATGCAGACCCACTTCAGCTTTTACCACGGCATTACTAAAGGATTTATAGGTTGTGTTGGTCTTCAAACTTCCTTCAGCCCAATTACTGGTGAAGTTTAGAGCTGCAATACCAAATAAACAGGTGGTGCATTCTCATTCAGTGGATAAAAGTAAGGTACAGAATATTCAGATTAAATGAATAATGTAACGTAACAATATTTAGAAACTGTAAAGAACATATACAGCTTAATGACAAATAATAAACAACAACATTGCCAAAATCCAACATACAAAATAATTATATTATTTACCTTAACAAATAACAAAAATTAACTAAGAAAAGTTCAATATTGGGATTTAGAAGTCCGTAATACAGTTCTTTTAGCAAGATACTTTTCACACCTACACACAGTATGGAATCTGAAATAGGAACTGTCCTTCTAACTAACCCATCTGTAAATGAGCTGTCATTTAATTTATGTCCTTTTCATAGTTCCTATTAACAAATGATTACAAAAGCTTAAAAAGCATTTTTAATTCAAGGATTACAGGCTTAACACCTAATTATAAGGTTCAGGAGCAAAAATTTTGAGAAAAAAATGTTTTGAGTTGATGAAACTCAATAAAATCCATGAGCATGTACGCTAGACGGCCATTTTATTAGGTACACCTCCTCAGTTCTACAATTTGTCTGTTTTTTTTTGTTCCACTGATCATATAGATGAATTTTGTAGTTTTACAATCACAGACTGTAGTCCATGTGCTTCTCTGCTTACTTTGTTTGTCTGCTTTAATATGTTCTCCAATGATCACTACCCCCCCCCACGAGGGAGGTATAAGGGTGGTGGATGATTCTGGGTGCTGCAGTGATGCTGACATGGTGGTGGTGTGTTAGTGTGTGTTGTAGTGGTACGAGTGAATCAGACAAAGCAGTAAAAACATACAGGTGTCTGATCCACTCACACCATCATCCACCACCCTCATAATACCTGGTGTGTCCTGGTCATCAGAGAACAGAATAAAAGGACTTACAAAGTATGTAAAGAAACAAATGAACTACAGAATGGAATTGTAGAACTACAAAATCCATCTATAAGGTGGAGAAGTGGAGAAACAATGTGCTGTATGTAATACAATGGCTGGCACAGACACTGGTCCCATTTACAGGAGTAATTCACTGTAAAGACAGATCAACAAAACAAAACTATGCAAAAACCAATCCAATAACATTACTGTATCTGGGATTCTTTTATTTTGTGATCCATAATGTGTTGTGTAAAGGCTGATGGTGTATATTTTAAATCATGTGCACCAATATACAAATGTTGAATATGGAAAAAAAACACTTACCTACTATAACGGCTCCAACAAACAAGCTAATAATGATCCTGAATGTCCAGAAAATCCGCTGAAACACAAATGTACAGAACATTATATGTTTTCTGGCCCTTATTTGTGCTCTGTTTTGGTGAGTGGGTTTTTGATGGCTCTCACCGATCTGCCACGTATCCCGGGTACAATGAGGAGGTACGTGAGCGCCAGCATTACAAACACCAGGATGACAATCAGCAAGCTGCCGTTAAATATAAACGAGCTTCTTTGTAGAAGGTAAAAAGGGTAAATGTCATCGTAGACCGTCATCTTCCCTCCAAAATCCGAGCTAAAAGCAGAGCAACGCCACATTGAGGACAGAGGCTGAGGCTCAGTTACCTGCAGATCCCACCTGAGATAACAGGGTCATCCCTCACCCAATGGGTTAGACCGCCGTGCTTTGTACGGTTGTCTAACACCAATTCCCGCTTACTTTGTTAAATAAAAGATAACTGAAAGGTGTTTTTAGTCCGTAATCGTCCAACGGGTTCACTTACCTGAGTGTGAAGCAAAAGTGGCGGTGTGTTCAAGTGCAGTCTTGGAGGAATGGCGTGTCTCCGATGACGCGCCTCTTTTATAACCGCGCACCCCAGGTGTATGGTCCGAATTAAACTTATTGGTATGATAAAGAATAAAGGTGTCGACCAGCCGTGACCAGCCCCTTTCCTTACTAGTGTGTCAGGTCTGGCGCGGAGGCAGTCTACTGCTTATTTGTCCGTTTTCTTCTGTTAGTGAACACACACCGACCACCACCGAGCCATACAGCAGGGTAAGTTGACTTCTGTTCACTTTTTAATCACATATTAAACATGCCTTCCTGCTGCTATCTCTGAAATAATATTGTTATACAGTATAGATATATTTAACTGCGTTTAAAATACTCTAACTACTGCGTTTAGGAAGCTGAAGTGAAGGTTTTGTTCTGTTTGCCAACCACAGCTCGTATAGCTGCCCTTACATCAGCCCTCAGGTGCTTTGTATATGACTATTAACTTCTACTTTATATCTCAACGTTCAAGACGTTTGTGTGGTGTATACTTTTGGTCGAAATGTTTTAAAAATAATTCTTGTTTTTTTTTTTAATATATATTTTTTTCAATAGATATGTATTCCTATTTAGGAAAACTTTATTGTATTTACATCTCTTATTTAATACAACACCTAACTGCTTTAAATAAATATTTTTTTTCCTTGTTTTTGATAATTACAACTCTTATTATGTAGTTCTGTGCTGCACCTTCAATGCCTACTGTGTTCTCTACTGTGACTTATTTACAACTCTTATAAATGAAAAATATAACATTCAATCTAATGTTAACCAATGCTAACTTGAATGCTATCTAATGATAACTTTATGATAATTACCTCCCTGTGATTTGTCATTACTGTTCATTTTAACTTACCACAGTAACTACATCTCATTTTTATGTAATTGTTTAGAATTTTTTAGTGTAACTATAATTATTACAATTTAGTGTAACTACGAGTATTATAACAACCATCCACAGGTTTTACTGTTGTGTCCAATAGTGTACAATACAATAGAGCTTACAACTTAAGCTTACAGCTTAAGCAAAAAGTTGTCATTATAGTAAATAAGAGATGTAGGTTTAGTAATTCTGAGTTTTATTAAATATAATGAGCTATAGAACTTAATATAGTAGATAGTGAGGGCTGTAGGTAAAGTTCATTTGTTAACTTAGAGATGTTCTCCCCTGGATGGGCATGGGGAACCTCCACGACCCTAGTAGAGGAAAAAGCGGAAGATAATGGATGGAAATTAAAAAAAGTTTTAGTTTAGTAAACAGTAATGGTTATAGTTATTACAATAGTAATAAGGACTAAGAGTGTGTACATGGATTATATATATACTTTTCCCTGAAAATGGCATGTTATAATAATTCACTGGTGTTTAAAAGTTTTTGAAACTTGTAGAATTTTCTATATTTCTGCATAATTTTGACCTAGAACTTAAATGTAGTTAAAACTAAATTAAAATCATGTGGCCATTTAAGTAATATCAATATTTTCTGTAAGTGGTAAAGGTGTACCCTGTTTTATGTAAAAACAAGGATCTATTCAAGTCTAATATTTACAACATATACCACACTCCAAAAAGTTTGAACCTCACCAATTCACGGGCTGGCAATTATTACCTTTTCCAGGAGTGTTCAACCAACAAAAATTGCGGCAAAAGCAAAGTGTTTAAAAGCCTGAAGGTCACAAGAGCATCCAAAGCCTTTTTAAAAAAGGCTAATGTTAATGTTTATCAGTCTACCATCAGGAGAACACTGAACTACAATGGTGTGCATTGCAGAGTTGCTAGGTTGCTGTCACACTGCTGACTAGCTGTAGTTTGCTTAAGATCACATAGACAAGAAGGTTGTTTGTGGATGGATCAGACCAATATAAGGAGGGGATAGGCGGGGGCTCCCCATGCACATCCAGGGGAGAAGGTCTCGGGCGCTGGGCAAAGCACGGGCAACCAGGACAGTGTGCCAATCCATTGCTGGGTACACACTCACTCACACAGCAACACACACTTACACACACTATACAGGGCAATTTAGAGCATTCATTCATTCATTCCTTTATTATCTTCTGCTTATTCCTTAATGAGGGTCGGGGGGGTTTCCCCATGCCCATCCAGGGGAGAACGTCTCGGGCACTGGGCAGATACATTCAGGACAGGGCGCCATTCCATCACTAGGTACACACTCACTCACACATCCACACACACATACACACACTATACAGGGCAATTTGGAGCATTCAATTTACCTTTATGTTTTTGGAATGTGGGAGGAAACCGGAGAACCTGGAGGAAACCCATGCAGACACAGGAAGAACATGGAAACTTCACCCAGATTGGGATTGGGAACCGGGAATCCCCAGTGCTGAGAGGCGAATGTGCTAACCACTAAGCCACTGTGCCGCCTTATGTGAAAATCAGACTTTGGAAAATCCCTTCAAATTAAACAAGGCAGCCACTCAACCTTATTTCATTGATTAAAAACACCTCTCTCTTATTTCACATAAAATATTCCTTTAGAAAGTTTACATACTTTTGCCAATCATAGTTCCGTAATATCGAATAGTTTTTAAATATTTTTGCTTCAGTATAGTTTACTTTTTCGTTTTTAAGGAATAGTTTTTAAGGAATTGCAGATGGTTTAGGTCAGAAATATGCCAAAGTTCTTATAGGATTTACAAACATTACTGAATTGAACATTTTAAAAAGGTGGCACGGTGGCTTATTGGTTAGCACATTTGCCTCTCAGCGCTGGTAATATATAAATATTTCCAGTAAACATTGACAGAAAATGAATTAAAAATAAAATTAAAGCAGTGGTTGTAAAATTTACATAATAATATTTTAAACTAAACAGCATAAATTGTAGTTTAAGTAAATTACAGGTTATTGTCAGTAACAAAAGTTGTGGTTTTAGTAAACAAGAAAAGCTGTATTTAAAGCAAGTGATGTGAAAAACAAGAAAAGTTGTAAAAAAAAATACATTTTCTGGTTATTTGCTATAATTACTACATTATCTGTTTACTATATTTACATTTAAACTTGGTAATTGTATACTATTTTAAAACTCTGACTACACAAGCTGTTTGTACAGATTTAGCTTTTTACTGTAACATGTCCTGCTGTAGTTACAATAGTAATACTTAACTCGAGTGTTCCTTGCTAGGTGACTTGCTCTTTGGAGAGGTGCACTTGGCTGCGTCTCTTAACAATGGACATATGCGGGACAGCGTGGTGGGCGTTCATTATACTGTCACTAAAATTCTGCGCTGCAGGTTGGTGAAGTGTCTGAAACAAGCTGTGTAATCACCAGCATACATTAAAAGAACACAAACTATTTCCTGTAAAGTTAGAACATTTAGAAAAATACATTGAAATATATCTTAAAGAATATGCTAACTTTCTTACAGCTATTTTATGTATATTTTGTGATTTAGCAGACATTTTTATCCAAAGCAAAACACAAGTATCCTACTTAATAGTTGGGGTTAGAACACAGGGTTGCATACAGAATTCCTGGAGCGATGTGGGTTAAGGGTCTTGCTCAAGGACCCACATTGATAACTTCAGTGGACCCAGGATTTGAACCCACAACCCTTAGATTGCTAGTCCAACACCCTAAACACTAAGCTACCACACCCAAACTTAATAAGTTAATGATGTTGGTAACCAGTATTTAGCATTTACAAATTACTTAGTCTTTACAATCAACGATGGTAAAAGCTGAATCCTGTGTGCTGAAACCTTTTGGGAAATTTATAGATTAGATTTCAAAAAATGAATTTAGATGGTGCTATATAAGCGGAAATCCATTATTAAATATATAAGAAACACTCAGATTTGTTTGGGTTTTACTTTAGACACATTGAAACCATAGCTATGGTCACAGTCAGTCTGCTTGTTTACCAAAGACGAATGGGGCTGGCCCAACTATCATCAGCTAAAGGTGCAAAAGTCAACATCTGTCAGGAATCACAAAGTATACTGTCGTTAGTGAGAGTAAAACACTAAAAACAATACAGCACTTTGCTAGATGTATTTTTTTCCTTAGCATTTTGATTAGCCTCTATGCATCTCAGCTTAGTCTTCAATAATAAAGTTTAAACAAAAAATCGGACAATGGTGAACACACACTCTTAAGGAGCTCAAGACTCAAAAAAATAGCAAATGATTAAACTGATTATAGTATAAAGATTTTTAATGGGTCACATTTTAAGTTGGTCAGTGAAACCCTTAAAAATATCATCTTCAACTATTCAACAAATAACAGATACTTGTCTTTTATTAACTTAACCAAAAGTTCTTAGAAGATTAAACAGATATAATTATGCTTTAATCCCACAGAATATGGCATCACTTGGGAAGTTCAGAGATATGATGGCTGGTATAATAACTTGGCCCATCATCAAAGAGGAACTGCAGGTAACATTATATATAATATTTAATATTTAAATATGAAAATGTTTATATACACACATTTAACACCATTTGGAAACCAACTGTTGACAAATAAAATGTAAACTACATCACTCTGATTCACTGTGAATTTGTATAGATTTTTCAGCTTTCTGGGTAATTTATTGAGTAATAATATTATAATGTGCTGTTATTAATTAGCAAAATGTACACATATTAGGCCTCTAGCTAGTTAGTAACTTTAAATACATCAGCCATTTATTTCTGCACACTGTCCTCTTGTTTTCTGGGTTTTTATCATTCTGTATAATTTGCAGTGTACAGGTTGTCCCTTTGATATATTGTTCTATGTCTTTGAGATGCCACCGTGGTTCTGTTGAGCCAACGGTATACATGTATATGGATAAAATTATAATAAAACCAATTTTACTTTCTCGTACTGTAACAGGTGCACCACTGATGCGTCTCCTGCCTGCGCAATACTCAGATGGAGTTTATCAAGTAGAAGAATCTCAGCTTCCCAACGCACGGCTTCTCAGTAACACTGTGGCGCGGGGCTCCTCCGGCCTGCTGTCCGACAGAAACAAAACCGTCCTTTCTGTGTTTTTTGGTTAGTAACATTGTACGAAACCCCAAATTGAAGTAAATTCTATACCAGTGATTACCTTCATGCATTAGTGGCAGAAATGTAAATGTAAAATTGATTTTGTTTCATAACAGAAAGTCTGCACACTGGGGTCACCTAGTTTCATACGCTCACTTGTACATTTGTTTTTTCATTCATTTATTTCCTAATCTGGTTGTCCTGATCATGGCTGTAGGGGCTCCAGTAAAGGAAGCACGCTGGACAGGTTGCCAAACCTTAAAAGGGAAGACACACAGAGAAACACATTGACACCTGCAGGAATGTCTTTATGTCTACAATCTACCAGCAGGTTTTTAAACTGAGGGAGGACAGACATGGGGAGCATATGCAAACCAGCCTTGTGACTTGAAGGTCTGGGGTTCGATTTCCTGTCCCACCGTGTACTATGGCTGAAGTGCCCCTGGGCAAGACAACTAAACCCAATTGCTCCCCAGGCGTTGTATACAGAGCAGCCCACCGCTCCGGGCACGTGTGCTCACTTCACTCAGTGTGTGTGTGTGTGTATATGTGGATTTCACTGCACGGATGAGTTAATTATGAATGAGCAGTTACTCTGTGTGTAAGCAAAGTGGGTGAAATGGAACACTTCTTTACTTTATAATATATGGGGCAAATGATATGTAATGGTGAGTATCATTGGCTTATTAATGATGAGAGAAGCCTTTATCACTTAACCAGACCACATCCGCGGTTCTTTAGCAGTTATGATACATTAAATGAAATCAGTAATTCATACATAGAGGTATTAATTTGATATCATGTATTTGTATATCAGAATTAATTCATTAATTTTTTTCCTTATATTCCACTTAATCCTCCACTAGGGCTGCAGGGAGGTTCCCCATGCACATCCAGGGAGAACATTTCTTGTACTGTGAATATCGAAAATACCATGTAAAAACAATTATTTGAAATGGCTAAAATCGAACTCTTACAAAGTTATAAATAAAACACAAAAATGCTTAGGAGGCTTACTAACTAATTCCATTTCCCTTACCAAATAAACAGGACATGCTAATTTGGTGGCACAAGTCACTGTTCAAGGTTTTCTGTTTACCTCTAATATGAGAAGACAAAGTCCTTGGCAGTGTTTATCCTACCTTTGTATGTTTTATTATAACAGAATAAGTCAGAATAATATTCTAAGTTGGCTCAAGTAATGTGTGTAACTGTTTTTGTCTGTGAGGCTGCTCTGCGAAGGACTGATGACCTGTCCAGGGCTTTTCCCTGATTTTTTCCCTACCACACCCAGTCAGCTTTTTAGTACATTCAGCATTTATTCTATAACCTAAAACCAATACAGACTGAATAAATGTACACACAACACGACAGGAACAGACTCAGAACAGTATTAATGTAACAAGTACTACTAATACTGTGAAATACTAAAACTACTACTGTTTTCAATGCTACTTGTTATGACGGGCTGTCTGTGAGGCATAAAGGCCAAGGGAGATAATATGAGCTAGCTATGTGAAGTACCTAATCCATAACCTAATTAAACCATGAAAGGAATAATATTTTTTCTTAAAATGTGCATGGTGTAAATCTTTCTTCTTAGCTGGGTCACTGGGTTCTGTCCTTGTGCTTTAGTAACTCCCAACAATGTATACAAGCCAGGAGATAAAATGTTTACTTTTAAATAACGAGGTATGATGTTTGGGAATGAACTGGAGCACATTTACGGATTTCTTATGACCTTGACCTAGATGACACACTTACTGAAAATGACTCGTTTCTTAAAATAGTAAACTATGTCTTGTGATGGTATTATATTAAATTGGTCATCATTTAAATGAAAGTTAATATGATACATTTTGTTTATTAGGTTATCATGTGCTGTTCGAGATTGTAGAATCCCGTAAACCTGGGTGTCCTCCTGAGGTCTTGCATGTCCTGGTACCAAAAAGTGACCATGTGTTTCAGTCCAACAACACACAAGAAATCAGGCTCCACTTCCAGCGAGCACAATGGGATTCGAGTACAGGGCAAAGTCCAAACAACCCCAGAACACAGGTAACCCAACATAAAGCATGTAGATGAGCTGAGGCTATAAATGAAGGATCATGGGGCAATTTCCAATCAAAAAGAATTTACATCTTGAACACAACTATACCAGTAATTACTACTTGTTAAATAGAATATACATCATAAAGATTTTAACAGCAGCCAATATAGTTGAAACAAACTGTGTTCATGTTACAGTTAGTTACAGTTAGTACGGGGGGAGTGGGGGGAGTGTTTGGCAGTGGCTGCCTTCTAACAGAATAAGCAAAACGAGTTCTGCTGCTTACGGATTGCGGTGAGGCCTGTGCTATGTATGCTCCTCCTGGGCACAGTTGGAAAATAGGGCACCAAAACACACAGGCAGCGCAGGACAATTACTGGCTTCAGAAGCATTTGCGGGTGTAGCGAAACAGATCACAGCTTAACACCCTCTTATCAAAATATCAATGTGCCTTTGTAACTTAGACAGTTTAGTTGTTTAAAAATGTTGGAATCTCTTTGCATTAAGATCTGCCATTAAATTTGGGTTATGTATCAGATTATGTTTCAACTAGTCTTAATTAAATCAGAACAGGCTGTGTTATCTTCTTTTTGTGCGTCTCCTTTTTATGTGAATACTTATAGGTCAATGATGTGACAGCGTGGATTGATGGCAGCTCAATCTATGGCCCCTCCGGTTCTTGGTGTGATGCATTAAGGAGTTTTAGAGGAGGCCTTTTATCCTCAGGCTCCTCCCACAAAATGCCAAAACAGAGCAACAGTGGAAATTTCATGTGGAGTGCATCGAACCCCTCCACTGGAGAAACTGGTCCAGATGGACTTTTTGGTAAAACAAAGTTTTTTTATTATTAAGGTGACAAAGCAAACTGGTGCTGGACTTGGAAAATAACAAAATATTATGCTTCTACCTTTAGGGCCACATTTTATTATTTGATCCCCACTATGTTTAATTAAATTAATTACTAATAACTGCATATTAAAATGTGTAAATATCAGTTCTCTGTAGAGAATCTGTGAATTATCAAATCAATCAAACATTAAAATTGACCAGGGATGGCAAATGCTTGCATAAAACTATATGCATAAATGCAGACAGGTCAGTGAAGTACATGCACTATATATAAAGCAAAGACATAGTGGTCAGTTTACTATTTTTCCTGCCCATTTATTATGACCTTTCTTAAAATATGTAATTTACCCATGCTTTGGGCACACACACACCCCTCATACCATGACAGATGTTGGTGTTTGTGTTTTTTAGCTAACAGTTTGCATAATTATTTTTATTTTTAATAGAATTGAATATTAAATACTAGTCAAACATACTTCAAGTTTAATAATTTAATTTTACGGTGGCACGGTGGCTTAGTGGTTAGCACGTTTGCCTCTCAGCAGTGGGGATTCCCGCTTCAAATCCCAATCTGAGTGGAGTTTCCCTGTCCTCCCCGTGTCCGCGTGGGTTTTCTCCAGATTTTCCGGTTACCTCCCAAAGTCCAGGGAATGGGGGGGGGGGTTTGCCCATGCCCATCCAGGGCGATTTAGAGCATTCAATTTACCTTCATGTTTTTGGAATGTGGGAGGAAACCGGAGAACCCGGAGGAAACCC